>JAQFZX010003428.1:0-12460 GCA_034682405.1 Hydroisotoma schaefferi | reverse complement strand
CATCCCATTCATCCCACAAGCAGCGCACGCTTTCTACAGGAAACGCTTCGACGGGTAGTCGTCCCAGTTTCCTTCAAGTATTTTACTTTAGGTACTCATTTTTAAAATTGAATAAAATAATGCTTGCGGACAGAAATATACTTTAATTTGATGCCTAATCCATCATAAAAATGTAAGCTATCAATAACAATTGTTTTGTTGATGATAACTGCTACACAGAGTGACGGAGTTATACTAAATAGTTTTGTATAATTGCTATTGCCAGAAGTGTCAAAATCAACTGATGACATGATTTCAAATGCAAGGACATTTTATTTCGACAAAATAAAAAACAAAATAGTTTATTTCTAGCAAATGTTTGTGACCTTCTGTTCACTGCTGCCAGAAGTTTGCTAAGGTGATTGCCTTTGCATTGCATACAGTTATTACTGGAGTGGAGTATACTAAAATACTGCTAAATAAAGCGAAAGCAGAGTATTTCGGGTTTGTGACAGTCCTTGGAACATTATCGCCATCTTCAACTACAGCAATAACCTCACAACGCGTTGCAATTAGTTTAAAATTCATAAATCTAACCTAACCAATTTATTTTGTCTTACTCCCAATTAATGATTTTAAAGGTTTTAAATACCGATTTATTAACGACGATCAAAGGCGTTCGACTTACTTGGTTAACAGTTTACTTATAATTAAATCCAAGCTAGATTGAAGTGAACGGTGACATCAACTATAGCTGACTGCATTTATTTAAACATTTAAAACAACGTATTGTTTTGAAGAGTCTTAGATAACAACTCGCATTCAAGACCACAATAATCATTCATACTTTACCTATAACAACAGTTGCTTAACATTTCTTTCATTATCACACTACTCGAGAGTCCAACTCTGGAGGAGTGAGATGAGCCTTTAAGAGTCAAAAAGCCAATTAAAATCGCACAGCAGTAGGCCAAATATCTTGGATATCAATCTACAAAGAATAAAATGGTATTAGCATTGTAAGCCAACGGCAGATGATTCCAAATCGAAAATGATGATAGAAAGATTCATGCCACTGATAGTACTGTGTGATGGCAATAGTAATATGTAATAATAGAAGCATTAGAATAGATACAAAATACTGTTGAACTACCATTACTATTACCAATACAAAACCAATCGCATTCTCTATTAAATTGTTCTCCCTCCATGTGAAGATGCATGCATGCCTGGCTTTACAGAAATCACGAAGTAACGTTACGTTGCACTTTGATATGCACTATGGTCCATGTGTGTATTCCATTCAGCTCATTTAGTTAGGGAAAGGAAACAATAGGCTAATCCACAATTCCCATTGGGAGAGAAAATTGATGTGAAATCGTCAAGTTATAATAACTAACTAGAAACACTCCTCCAGTTGAGTCCCCATCAATCATTCATGGAGCAAATTAAAACGGAATCCCCTCCTTCTTTTTTGACAATGTTGGAAATTCTTAATTCCACCGGTCCGAATACTCCGAATGCTCCATTGTTTCTCCCATAGGCTTCAGAATAATCATCCAGCGTATTAAATGCGAAGGGGAATTATTAGAATTTAGAAAGGAGAATAGAAACAGGATGGTTGTAAAAGCGACATTTTTTAAACGGATGATGATGGATAACAAGGGTAATAGCTTGTTACATGTTTTCGGGGTGTTTTCATATCGATCAATTTCTTTTTAAATTGTTGCTGAACTGATTTTGATTTATATTTATTAATAGTTAACAGTTGTATAACCTTAATATTGTTTAGTTACATTTTTGCATTTTTGCTCTGTAATTTTTCAAACCGTGATTAAGCACAGATTTCTTTCTTACTCATATATTTTAAAATTAAATTCCTGCTAAAACTACAATTGGCACAGTTCTCCTAATTTAAAATTCATTTTAGGGTAACTAAGCTGATACTTCATCTACATCTACCTAACGGTTCTTTCTAGTAATTGAAGAGCGCTAGTAAAAAAACTTGAGGGACATCTCTTAGAATTGATTTGTGTGTACTGAAGAAAGACAAAATATTAACTAGTACTACAGCAAATCAATCAAAGTTCAATCAAAAAGCGGATCGATTGCAATCCATAATTTTAAAAATCATTTATTTCTTTGCTAGAAGAAGCTCCACCTGACTGGTTTGTGGTTGTGGTTGTGATTTATTGATATTTATGAATCAATAATTAATCCTCTTGGTGCGTATCCATTCGGATTTTTTCCTTTGCCCTGCCGCATGGCATGGCGTACAATGAGCTAATAAATAACGAATTAAAGAAATGATTTGTACTTGAAGTCCTTTAATGGATAAAGGCAGGTTAAGCAAGAACATCACCATGAGCTATCATCATAATCATCTCTCCATTCGGTCTCATACTGTGAGACAATTAAGGTCGTGATTTACATACGACTTCAGAGACTCAAAAGCAGCTTTTGTTTCTTATCGTTATTCGAGAGATTGTCTACACTGTACTGTAAACTAAAGGCTGTAAGTACGCACTATGTACATCTTGTAAACCATGGTCACTCTGCAAAGTCTCCGAAGATTCTTTCTTGTATGTTAGTGTGTCGGAAGGGGTTTTGAAACTACGAACGTTAATATCATGATACAAAAGGTTCTAAACCGTTTTCTCTGTACGCAGGCTACAGTCATTATTGGAGGAGGTTATTTTTATTCAGCATTTTAAAGCTGTCTTTTTACAACTACAAAATAGAATACAACGAAGGTTTCAATCGATTAGACAGCTAAAATTACTTTGAGGCACGTGCCCGTAATTGAATTGGCCATTGGCGTTTGGGTGATTTTGACCGACAAGACAGTATAATGAACGAATGATGAATAAGGGTGGTCATCACAGGTTTGGTCATCTACGGTATTCTATTGTTTTAAAATATTTATGAACTTTTACGATGAAGGGAGAGGGAAGACAATGAATGTTTGATGTTGAACTAAAATATTACTTCAAGACTAAAATTCTTCAGGCTATGAAACTCCTTATGATTGGTTTCCATTTTGAAACAAGTCCATAGAATGGGATTTAAATGGGATTTAAAGTTTGGAAACTTGATTAAAATCACCAAATATGCATTAAAGTAGGCTACCAAGCTAATTTTGCACGCAAAGAAAGGAAACCGGGTCCAAATACATATTTTCTCATTTTACATGTGAAAATAGACCAACTAACGTAATCATCATTAGTCCTACGAGTCGACATGTAAAGCCCAGAAGATAAATTGTTTTGCAAAAAACGCAAACGGCAAGCCAAAGCCAAGCCCATTCATTTCATTTCATTACTTATGCATAACACAACCCGTAGTATCAACTTGATACTATCAAGTATTCACTTCCTCACATAATATTAAACAAAATCGCTCTATTATTAACTACAATTATATAACACTATAAGCTTTCTTCTTTTATGCAACAGACGGATGCAAATCTATCATTTTATTATTTTGCCAGGAACGAAAACACGCCGAGCAGAAAATGTAGACAAGTTAGCCGTCAGTGCAGTGCAGAAAAAAATTGAAAAATTAACTAAAATCCTGGGTGGCCAAAACAACTTGGTTAAGTTGTGTGTAAGCAATCCTATTAGTTGGCTACGACTTGATCTTTCAGGCTCATAATTGCATATGTTGTCTCTGTTGTAATATTAGCTTTGGTAGTTTTTTCTATATTATTCTTACCTTAGGAGCATGGATAACTCTAAAGTAAAGAGGGCTGCGTAAACATAACGAGAAATTCGAATTAACCATAAAGAGTAAATATTAACTCTCTACTCCAAAGTGATGTCTATCATCCTTCTACTTTTCATCCTTAGACGAGTTATTAACCAAGAAAAAAAGTGAATGAAACAAATGCTACTTAATCCATAAAGCAAGAAATGGGAGTTTCTCAGAAATCGAGAAGGAAAAGCTAAGGGATTTTTTGATACGGTTCTTATGAGCTCAAATGAACAAAGTCATCAATCTTTTCTGCCTGACTTTTTTTACTCCCTTGGCTCCTGCTTAGATTTTGTGCTTTCTAACCTAACTTTAAGTCATTTTCAACCGATCTTGAGATCACTGTCTGCGATTAATGGGAAGTTTGTCTCTCTCTTGACTCGGGGATCTGTTGGTCGGTATTTGTTGGCTGCGTGTTTCTTTCCCAATTCTTCAATGTTCCGTGTTGTTATCTTGGGAAAAGTGTTTGCAATGTGGAATTGTTATTACTACATCGGGTAGCAATGATCCCATGGGTATGTTAAAGGAATGGATCTAAATTCGAGGTAGAATTGGAAACCTTTCGTCTTAAAGTCACCCTTCCAGAAAACTCCGTAGTACAAGCCTTTTGTATCGTTGGATTCGTACAAGCAGTCCATCTTGTTATCAGTATTCGGGGTCAGCAATTAATTAATAGCTTAATATACTGAACTTTAAGTTCCGTGCACAGATATACATTAAAATGCATACAACAATAGCTACAGGCCTTAGGAAACAAAGTGGAAGTTGGAAGCACATGGTAGAAGTTTATTTCACTCTAAACAACAATTATTTGTCAAATTTCAAAGTTAACTTTGAACAGGCTTCATAAAAGAAACATTGAGCTATGAAATATGGAGCCACTTCCCTCTTTCTCCTTTTGAGATAAATTACATGCTTCAAACGCAACACAACTTAAATCAACCAAACCAAACGCCAGCATATTAAACATTGCATTCTAAAGGGCACACAATGTATTAAATGGTAAATACTTTGTGTGCATTACTGGTTAATTTATAAGCTCCGAAACATCATTCTACCTCTCGTAGACTATAACTAATTTCTTTGGAATGGAGTAATGAAACAGTGTAAATTGTTAATGGTAGTTTGGATTTAGTTAGACGTATGAATTATTGCATTAACTTTTGTTGCTGGGGGTTGGGAAGCCGAGTCAAGGATGAAACTTAGTATTATAAGAAGTAGTCTTCCCTTTCTCATGCATAGTATATTTCATGCTGTATTGATACTTGAAAAATTATAGTGAGCAAATGGTGCAATATATTGTATCACTTTATAAGTAATAACAACCCATGAAATCTGCATGCAAGCCGAGATCCGATGGGTGTGGATAATGAATTGGGTAATCATTCATCGAGCAAACAGTTAATATTGGCCACTTCCTTCTTCCTTAGAAAGCCATCTTCTTTCAATTATTCTTGCCTTCCAGCTTGAATTCAACCTTACAAGGAAAATTATGAGAATTAATTTAAATTTGCATAAATTCTTTTACTTTGTAGCATATTTACATGTGCACTTCGTTTTAGCGGAGGAGCATGCATAATTAACGTATGAAATATTTTGTTTATTTAATATGGATAGTTGCTTTATCTGACAACTCACGCAAATTTACCAAACAATCAGTAGAAAAGATTCCTGAAATAGCATATATCAGTCATAAACTCGAGTCGAATCCAACCAGAAGTAACCTCGTATTTTACAAAATATGTAATGAGGAGACTCTCCATATCGTCATATGATTTTAATTTAGTTTCATGGATTTGCATCTTTTGAGTTCCTTACTTCAACGAGTTATCAATTGATTGAATGCAAACTAAACCACATTAACCTTTTAAGGAAAATCATAACCAATCAAAATAGAACATCCCTAGCTAATTTTTCAAATCCCTAGCTAAATGACCTTATTTGCTTTGCCAAAGTATAACTAGACATCGTCTAACATTCCTGTGCCAAAACCAAAAGCCACCACCGCAATCGAATCCCTTGCGCTGAGCATAAATGCCAGAGTCTGCCAATATTTGCTAATGAACCGCTGTTCAAGAAGTAAAGTATTTTTGCAATCCTCAGCACTTGAGTAAAGAAACTAACACTCCAGTGCGCTTTTAGGCATCCTCCCAGCTTAAAAGGCAAATATCGCTGAGTTAAACAAGCAAATCTAAGGTAAATGTAGAATGTTTGCCAAAAATTTCTCACGGAGATCTTTGCACATAGAATGCTTTTTAATATTATTGACTTTATAGAATTTTTATATACACATCAACTCATTCAGTACATTAGGTATAGAGAGTACATTTCTTAAAGATGAGTCCAAACATGATTTATGTAAAGCCATAAAGAGCCTGGGAAAAAATTACATAGAGGATTTAGGTAAATATTGGAACATTAAAAAGTTGAATTATGTGTTCCGGTCGTCAGTTTCTTCGTCGTCCTTTGCAACTACAGTATACCGATTTTCCAATTCTCCATAGACAAAGTATCATGCCAATTCTCAAAATGCTAAGATACAAATACTGACAAAAAGTAGCTACCTAAGTCTACACTTAAAGATCTTCATCCATCATTCATCCATCTTTCCCCGTTTCACTCCGCATAACCATTAGGCAGGGCAACCATCAACCATAGCTTACTGATTTGATTATATAGTAAATGGAGAAATGCTTAATATGTAGGTGCTAAAAAGTTTTTGAAGGAGATAGGATAATGAGAAATGGTCGATTAGTTGGCTTAATGACATGCCTTCTTTAAAAAAAAATATTCATGTCATACAATAATTACCATGAATGTAAAGGGGAAAGATGAGTATAGAGTTGACAGCTCTGAATCTGAGTTTTCTGCAACTTTGGCCGATATCTTTGGCTAATATTTCAAACCGTTATTGATCTCCTTGATATTGCTAGCTTAGCTTTAATGTTTTATATTATTAGAATCTCAATTAAGTAACTAATTTAGTGACTCAGTTAAACTTTTTCACAAGGGAATAGATACAAATCTATTTACTTTATCGGAAAAGCTACGTAGGCAGTAAAAGGGTAAATGAGATACAGACAAAGCAAATCCTATTTTGAGCAATTACTTTGTCTTTGAATTCCATATGAAGTTATTCCTGTATGCAATGTATTGCATAGATAGACTGATCAGTCAATGATTATAGTAGTGTTTTAACAATAATTCATGTGAAAGAATGCAGAGTGGAGCGGAACGAATGTTTTCCTTGTTTAATCAAACATGAAATATCGCATAATATGCAGAAAGTTTTGTTTGAAGTTCGGATGATGAATCCCTTTTTCTACGCTGTACGCTACAAAATGTACTATATATGAGTACTTGTAATGTCAATGTGCTTGTTATTTGATACAGGAGCAGTCACTTGGGTTTAAATTATTCTGTCAATATTTGCATATTATTTGATTCATTCGAAGAGGGCTTTCCTAAGCACCGGCTGTGTACTTTCTCCGTGTATGCAACTTCGGGAAATGCAGCTGTGTTCAACGGCCCGGTTCACAGATTTAGATTATGACCCAGCTCCAACGACTTTCAACTTTCAACTTTTTCGTTAGTACAGTAATTTAGAGGTTACACATTAGCATTGAGGTTTAAAGTACTATTTTTTGGTTACTTCAAATTAATTGCTACGACTGGGGACGTTTTTCAAGAATTCGATTTATTTTATTTACTTTCTATGAAACATTCCATCATTCCAATAAGCAAGTTTGGATGTTAAGAGAGAGCTTTAAATCCTATAAGCACCTAAATTATCTAAAGAGAACCGAGAACATTAAATTAATCAAGTAAATGACTAACCAATGCAACCCCCTCTCCTATCTATTAATGCCCATCTGGCAACCTTGTCCCTTATCTCTTGTCCAAACCATGATACCAAGAGTCTCGGACCAAGTATGATCATTCAGTCTAATAACTTCTCCCCTGCAAGTAATCATTTACTTAGCAATACCATTAATTCTAATTCTCCCAAACCAAGAACAAGCTAATAATATTCACTAAAATAGATCCCAGTTTATTATTGATTTCCCCCTAAGGAAATAAATGTTCTTTAAGTTAATTACACACGCACCACTTTATTACGATTCATACAAAAAGGCTTGCATTTCATAAGCTCAAGCTCTAAGACAAAGAGTTAAAGAGCGTAAGAAATCGAGGAACGGGTCTACTATCCATAAGAGCAAAGAGATAGTGTTATACCAAGTTGTCACTGCGAATATCTCATCCTTCAATCCAAAACACTCAATACCACAAACCTATCTGGGGAGTTGAAAACCTAGAGAAATTATACCGTGGAAAGCAATTCTGGATTTAACATACATGTACCAATGCTACAATTCAGTAATGCAGTCGAATTTTCACAAGCCATATTAATCTCTTGCGGTATTAAAGTGTTTTCTCAGTTTGCAGTTGTTAAAATACGAGGTTGTATCAATCTACGAACAAGTCTTCGTCCCTTGGTTTAACTTCCTGGAGCTAAAGTAAGGACCTTGGGAAAATAAACCGCATGGTCTTTTCAATACAATCTCAACTGGTTCTAACATAACATCATTTTACTGTTCACAATTTCCTCGAGAAAATAAGTTTTAACTCCATTGAGAATTATCCTACCATTAACGAATGATGATTTGATTATGGTTAAGTGGAACTGCAAAGATAAAAGGGCTAAAACTTGATGCAATATTGTGCACTTAATTTTGAAACTGGAGCAAGGGCAAATGAAGTAGAGAAGGAAGACAAATGAAAATTTACTCGTTTGGTTAGGCTTTTCCGAAGTTTTAGGACTGAAAAAGACCTGGGATGTATTTCCCTCATCAGTCAGGCCAATTGAAACATTTAATATCAATTTACCTTCCTAGCTTAGTTTGGATTAAAAAAATAATTTATTGAAGCGAGTGATCTGATAAAGGTAAACTCAAACAAATGTAAACTGCGAAGCAAAAGTACCGTATCAGAATATATACAGATTTCTAGCAAGGGTAGGGATGCACTTTATTCCTAATAACAATCATTTGGGACCGTGGGATTTTATGATTATAGTGATATACAGTACGATAAAATAAAGTAAAATAAACCCAACAATTCCCTCATATATATTCAGATGATTGCGTTGACGATTCCGCCTGATTTGGCAGAATAAAATACCCGAATACTTTTCCCTATTACCATTATTTCTAGTGATTCTTTGTTCTATTTTCTACTTCGTTTACTCAGTCTACTGCTGTTCAGCACCAGCTACAGAACTCCTTGATTAGATTTCTTCAACCATAGATTTCATGTCAAGTTATTACTTGTATGCTACGATTAGAGATATGCTTGTGTTAGTGGAACGCGTGTACCTGCAAAATCTATTAAGACATATGATCATGATATGTTGTGTGTACATATATTAGCTTAAGGACTAAAATACACTATTCGTTTCAACTTTATACGTGTGACATTATTCCTGTCTGTAACATTAAAATTGTAAGGCGGTAGGTTGTGTAATAATAACATTCGTTTTTTGGATGAATAATCTACTTTCTGTGGTGTGGCTTGACATTTTCAGCTGAATAGATTTTTTTGGCTTATGATACCCACAAACAAAGTATCAATGGTATCCTGCAAAAACTGGCTCGTGTGACCACAGATTTATTAGTACAAAGCAAAGTGGGTGGTTCCACTCGCCTAACTCTAACTTTGTGGCATATTTTATGTCCGCCACTGTGACTGTCACTTCATGAGTAAAAAGTCGGTTATTTGGGGGTGATGAAAGGCTTCCAGGCTTAGGCTTATTTTAGCTGAAATATGTTTGTTTTCATAAGAATAAAAAACACATAATTGGTAGTTAAGTGAATACAAAGCTAGTTAACGGCTTCCAGGAGCCTGTATACGTACGTGGTAAAACGTTTTTACTAAAAACCATACATGTCTAACAATATACCAGCCTTAATAAGCTATAAATAAATTAAACTTCTTGAAAATTCAGTTACCCACGAGCTTATTTCCGGCTATTATCATAGACTTATTTCAGATATGGCATGAAGAACTTATTGATTAATAGTCGCATTTGAATTCTCCCAATGAAATAAACTTGTTTCCCCCTTTTATGTCCGTAAAAGTCGGTATTGTTAAAGGACACGTAACAACTTGCTTATAATTCACCCACGCAATATTCTCGTTACCCAAATGTCTTTACTAAACCGGTGATTTAATTTATCATCGTCTTTCAGAACCTTTGCAATAAATTATTATTAAATATTTATATAACTTATAAAGAGTTCCTAAAGCGTGACTCCCTTTGCATTTAATTTCATTTGTAGAGATTCACATTGCGATCATTAAAATCTAATAATAAAAATGTTTATGCTACACTGCCAAAAAGTACTATGCTACACTATTCCTATTTTTAGAAACAAAGTACTAAATATATTTTCTAACGAAACCTGTAAAATAGGACTTGTTCGTCTACATAATGTCAGGATCAAGCCATTCCGCCCCAATTACCTTTCAATCACATCAAAACTGTCCGTCCCTTCCCTACCGTTCCGTTGACAGAGGCGCTGAACTGCTTGTTAGCTAGCATTACTCAGACCGTTCATTCATTCCACGCATCCTTATTCCCTACATCATCCATATCTAGCTCTTAATCACTTAATCAGTGATGCTACCTGCTTATTAAAATTTTCCAACGGAGAAGAACAAGTTGTGGAATGGAGACAGACTGTGAAAACAGATACCCACTTTGACAGGTATGGATCGATCCAAATGCCAAGACATAATATTGTACTAGACTTCCTACCCAATGTTGAAACGGTAGAGGTACCTTCATAAAATAAGCGTAAAGGCTATCCTTCTAGCTCTAAGCAAAAGTATGTTCTGGAACTAACTTTTTCAGATTCTGGTTTCCGTAAATACGGCTCTTTTGCCACACAAGGAAGCTTGATGATAAGTTGACTAATACTGAAGAATGAGCCAGGCCAGGTAAGTTGAGTTGACAGGGTGAACTTTATTTGTGATTGAGGGATGAGGGTATTCTCTGGGGTACAACAACAAGGACTACATATACATACAGTTAGACCTACTTGGCCTCTGTGAACAAGTGAAGGACTAATCCATCAACTCGGCCGATATTATCCAAGTGCTCGTTTATCAAACGGTCAAATCAAAAACGAAATTGGGCGGAACTGCCTTTTCCACTCTAAGTTCAGAGTCTACTTAACCATACCCGTCCGTCCGACAGTTCATCTCCATTTTAAAACGGGCTGGCTCGAAAAGTATTCCGTGGAGTCTACTTTCTAAAAGTTATTTAATTTTATATTTGAACTCAAAAGGAGCTCAATTTACTAACATTTGATTGATTTCTGAATTCACAAGTCTTTCTCAAATACCAACTGCAACTTATTTCGAAAACGTAGCTATTTCTGTAAGTTCAGTAAACTTGCCACTGACCTAATTATTAATTTATAGCAGTTCATCTGATCTTTTTTGTAAGTCTACTAGATCACTAGATGTAAGTAATGCCACAATGGAAACTATTATTGGGCTCTTTAAAGAGTTGGACTAAGTTTCAACCCATTTTTTGAAACCTTAACCATTGCTTTCTAACCTACCTGCATGGACATTAAATGAAATTCGTCGCTCCTCTTGTGTGACGGTAGACACTTCTATGTAATATTCAATTTCATCCGAGCTCAGTCTCATTCTATTACAGAGAGAATTTAAAATTTCACAGAGATCATCATTGGAAATGTCCATTTGCTAATTCAAAAGGGAACTTGATCCTTCAACCTCCAACTAAGTGATTTCCTCCATCCCATGTACCTAAGCACTTAAAAGGGATAAACAGACATTTAGGGAAACGTTATTTAGAATTCAATTCCACAGAGAAACAAGTAGGTACCTAGAACTGTAGAGTCTTGTATTGAATTGCATACTCAAACTCCATATTATTATTAGAGATCGAGAGAAAAAAGAATTACACTCAAGTCACAAGTGGAAAATGCATCCTTAACACGTTTCCCAATGTAGTAGGAAATAATATGAGGGTTAATAGCATTGTTTGAATTGATAGAAATGTGCAGTAAAAGTATATATTATATAAATTATAATAGGGAAAGTAGGACCACGCGTGTATTTTACTGAAACTGATATCTTCAGTTGAACTTTCCGAAATCGGATATGTCTTTGAATGCAGATGGACCGACAGCACGTCGCTTTTCTCTTTCCAGTTTCCATTCTACTGACTGACTGCCTACCACCACGTTTGTTGCGATCCTAATCAAATACTTCAAGGATGAAAAGGAAATGCAGAGAGACTCTTCTTGGTTCCTTCTATATCTGGAGGAGTTTGGTTTAGGAGATAAACTCAAAAGTTCACCTACATCGAAGTTTTTAGATTATATTAAACACGTACATTTTGTCCCAGAAATAAATTTTTTTATAAAGATGGAAACCTCCCGGTACTTCATCCTGGTAGGGAAACTGTTGTCCGCCATATTACTGAAGGGAAACTATTACAGCGTTATATTAGAGCCACTTAATATACTACTAAATGTAGCTGTAGAAATATACCGTATTGTCTCGAGTAGAGGCTCCTGGCGACTAATTAATTCTTCAGTTTTTTGGGGGTCAAGTTGAGTGTTAAAAATATTTAAGTGTTTAAGGACGGTAATTAGTAGTTTTTGGGGAAATGTGAATTCCCAGTTTTCCCCGT
>JAQFZX010003427.1:0-12463 GCA_034682405.1 Hydroisotoma schaefferi | reverse complement strand
ATCAGGGGAATAACATTAAAGGATACCACGAGGGGATATCAGGGGAATAACATTAAAGGATACCACGAGGGGATATCTAGGGGTACAAATAGCATTACAGGATACCACGAGAGAGTATCAGGGGGTACAAATAACATTAAAAAATATGAAGAAGTGTGGACAGGCTGGGCCTGCTTAGCATGTAAAGGATAGGGCGTATCGGGAATTGTAGGGGGTAGATTGTCAAACTCTCGGGGGTAAAAATGTACCCTCGTACCCCCAGTGGTTGCGCCAATGGGTTTAAAGAAATCTAGACTTTTCAGGTTGAGCAAATGATACAAAAATACTTGTAATGGATTTTGTCTAGAGGACTTGTGAGTTATTTTGACAGTTTATAAAAAGAGAGACTGTCTAAGAAGATTGGGGATGATGAGAGGAGTCATAGCCTGCCCATAATATTTGGATTTCGAGAAGGAAGATGTATTTTAATGCCTTCATTAAGGTAGTAATTACCCTAAGCCGTTGATTGACTATTTTATGGCGTTTTTCCTTGGAAGGAAGAATAATAAATATCCTCTTTTGGATGGTGATTTTTAGCATGGAGGTTATCTGATGTGCCATACTTTATCTTGGTAGTAGTGGTAATAGTAAATACTAAGAGTTGGTAAAGGGATGGAGGAAATAACATGCAGGGAAATAAGCACGAAAGGGTTTCAAAGAAAGTATAACTTGAGAAATGAAATGAGTTAGAGATGAAGAATAAGGATGGGAGAGAGATTCTCATTTCAAATGTTAATTATCTAGGAGTTGTTTTGCTAAAGAATAAAACTACCCTAAATCCTCGCACAGATACCGCGGGTTGTGTGTGCATAAAAAAGATGTTTTTTAACCTGGGAGAGATGATAAGGTTAGGCGCGCGACATGATTAAAGAGGGCGGTATATAGGCGGAGATTTAGAGTTTACTTGTTTAGTTTATGTAGAAACCCTACCTAGAGTAGTTTAGACTGCAATTTATTTCTGCAGGTAATAAATACCTAGAGGTATGAGAATTGCGGCTTGATGTTTAGTAAACTAATGTGTATATTTACATGCAAATCCCCATTATGCTCACTATTTCCACTCACCCTTCAACCATTCTCTGTTGTTTTGTTTACCATCCATCCTCAGTTTTTTGACCAGCCAGAGATGCAGCTACGTTACGTTAGGGTTTCTTCGTGTGGATTAAAGTTAACTCTACTAGAACATTCAACATTGACTTAACCCCGTCTTCAACGGGTCAAACTGGTTATCTTCACAATATAAAAATAACCATTTGGTTGGTTTCGATTATTGAATTTTGGTAAATTAATCCGCATCCTATCCTTTACATGTTAGAAGGGGGATCTCTCCCGTGTTAAATATACTTCAGAACATGATTTTTATACTGCGGTTTATGGAATTTTTAGGGTAAATGTTTTACAATTCGGTCTACCTCTCTTTTAACCCGGTGATGGATCCCTCATTGCTATTAATTATTGAGTATAAATAAATGACAAGACACTGTTGACTTTGACGGATGGGCCCTTTCTGTCTCATTATAAAACTATGTAGGAATATTATTATAATGTGGCTGTAGTTATTTATGCTTTTTCATATGTGGACTTCATGCCAATATCATGATGACTGAGAGTTGTCCTTTCTCAAACACAAGTTTTTTATTGTTGAGTTGGATGGTTATTCCGTGTTGGTAAATTCTGTTATGAGGGATTCATATTTGGATTGATTTGATTGAGAAGACTCCAAGCAAGTCCAGGTTTATCGTGTACAAGTGTATTCCACCACAACAACTACCACGATGAGTGTTCTTTGTAAGGGATGGATAGAATAGGATTCCTCATTTTCTAATGAGTTTTACCTCCAAATGGGACTGGGTTCTTTTCAATGACAGTAATAAATCGGGATGTTTTCTCCCACAAATATAATTTAGTATCCCACAATGTCAGAAATATTGAACCCTCCTTATATTCCTTCCACCCTAATAACTAACTAACTAACTGTGCTAATAATTTAATACCTCCAAAGTCAATCCCCCTCTTCTCTAGTAATAATTAAATACTGGGGTTTCTGCAATGATAATAAAGGAATATGACCAACTCTGTGATATCCCCTTTCTCCTGTAAATAAAAAAAGAAGGATATTTCAGACATTTATTTACTTTCAGTAAATGCAGAGTTATGTTTTATGATAAACATAACTGGAATGGTGCAGACTATTTCCATTCTACAGCGTCTGTAGCCTGGGGATTTAATTCCTCTTGTCAAAATCGTATTCTTAAACTGCCTATAAACTTGAGTATAGGATTATTAAAGTCCGGACATAACTTTTAATTGGTTAAAGTGGGTTTTCCTTGGGTAGTTTTGGCATGCGAAAAAACCCCTAGTAGAATCATCACTACTTGGATTATATTAGAGTCATTAAGTCAACACTCAAATCCCCTCCCGTCCATTGTTCAAAGTCAAAGACTCACCCTCCATCATCATTCCTGTTATTCTCTGTTACAATAAACCACAGGGTGTGTCACACGGGGTGTGGTGACATCACCAAAAACTAATACATCCATCCATCCTAGATACAAACGGATATAACTCTACAACATAAACCTTAGCCTCAGAGCATTACATGCTTCACTAGCCAACATATTTGTGGTATGAAAGTATCAAAAGGTCCACACCCGGTTCAAAACCCCATCATAACCTTTTCTTGGAAGGGGTTTTTTTTGGATTTTTTAGACTAAATGACATCAAACCAAGAATGGGTGAGGTTGGATTTGGATTTTTGGGCATGGATGCTCATTTCTGAAGGGAAAGGCATGTTCTTTGCAGAGAACGGTGACTTTTACCTCATTTTTCTTCCAAGCGTGGGAAATTACTTGGCAGACAAGCGGGTGGGTGGGTGGCTGGCTGGCTGGGTCTTATCTTTATCAAAGTAGATGTAATATTATCATCTTTGGGTATTTTATTATTATAAGCCTAATGGGGAGACATTATTCAAGTATAGGAGCAAGAAAGAAGCTATCACTGGACTCGTTTTAATGTCCATTTTAGCAGTAATTTAAATCCCTATATCCCTACAGACCTACAATTCATGGGCTTCCCTTTTTCTCCTATAAAGTTACGAAATCCTATTAAGTTTAATAGTGTACGTCTCCTAATTGCATTTCCTGTAAGAAAGAAAGACTGATTGGGATTTGTGGAGGTTTTTTTTTAAGTTCCGAATATTATTAACGTCATGCAAGCCTTGTAAAGTCCAATAAATTGAATGAGAAAGTCAAGAATGAAATCCTTACAGTCTTGTAGTATATTATTATTACTTCTTTAAAATCACAATGATCATCTTGTCAAGTGAGCCTGATCTCGGAATCCCGGTTGTCCCACACGCATTCCTTTTAAATTATCTCCTTTCTTTGTTCTGCCACGGCATATCATTTTTCCTCCAGAACCCTTTCATAAACCTTTACATTAAATATAACAACATGGGAAAAGTGACGTCTTTACAATAAGAGGATGGGAGAGACGGGTCTGTAGTAGTAGTAGTAATAGTAGTAGTAATGGTGGTGTATGTGTAGTAGTAGTAGTAGTGGCTAGGTTAGGTTATCTATAGTTAGTCTGGGAGGTTAATAATTATTTTACTCGAGAGAAGAGATGCTAAACTTTGTATAAAAAACCTCAAGCCTTGATCAATATGTGCTTTTATCTCGTTGAATAATATAATGGAGGACTGTGCTGGGATGATGCCGTGTTTTGCCAGCAATCTCTCATACTTTTGATTAAGATTTACTTTACCTTCCTTTTTTCCCTGGTCTTTGTGAGAACAAGGTCTGGCCGTATCTCTTTACTTTTGTGGAGGAATAATATAAAATAAATGTAATTATGCATTGTGTGGAGTGGATTCAAGGGGCTGTGGGATATTAGTGTTGGGATAAAAAAGATAGGGTTTGGTGGTAGAGAGAGAGAATGGAGCTTTTGTACAATATTCTAGAGGTAGGTGGGTAGTTACCCGCATACTCCTTGTAAATTCGGTAGGATAACTTACTTATGTTTAAGGAGTAGCTTGATAGCATGTCGTAAATTAGAAAGGGATTAAAGAATTAGCATGGAAATCATTTTTAATTAAATAAATTAACTTCAAAGCTTTAGCTAAGGTTTTCAAATTCCAATAGATAGGCAATTGATTAGTAGTAGCAGTAGTAGTAGTAGTAGTAGTAGTAGGGGTAGTAGTAGTCAGTAGTAGTAGTAGTAGGGCTAGTAGTAGTAGTCAGTAGTAGTAGTAGGGGTAGTAGTAGTAGTCAGTAGTAGTAGAAGTAGAAGTATAAGTAGTAGTAATAGTAGTAGTAGTAGTAGTAGTAGTAGTAGTAGTAGTAGTAGTAGAGGTAGTAGTAGTAGGAGTAGTAGTAGTAGTAATAGGAGTAGTAGTAATTGAATCTGTCGGTCAGTCGGTCTGTTTGCAAATATCTGTAATGTTGGTTGTGAGAAAAGAGGCAGCCAAGCCCACCTTTGTTCTTTGGTATTTCCCACAAAAGTGGACCTAACTGCCAAAACCCTACTGGTCATAATCATAAATACCAAAAACCGCAACCTCGTAATAATAATGAGCCGTATTTCTTTTTATTTCTCAAGTCTATTAACCACTAATGGCCCATATTATCCTCCAACAAAATAAACCCCGTCCGTCCATCAGATGTTAAAGGAGTCCCATTTCAACTGAAATATTACCTCTAACCACTACTCCTTGGCCTAACTCCATTTCTTGTGTAATACATATCATTACTCTTCAAAAGAAATAGGATTAACCTTCCCAAAATCCCAACCAAAAAGTATATGACTATGCCAGACAATTAACAAATCTTCAGAGACAGCGCCCCTGGAACTTCACATTGTTCTTGCAAAGAAACTGTTGGCCATAAGTGGTATTAAATATTATAATATAATCCAACTGGCATGTCCCAAAGGTTATCATTACTTGCACACACATCCAGTCAATTCAGCAGTATTAACTGTGAGGAGATGTGATGCAACAGAGAGACTGGTGGGGGTGCCTAGATCGTATCCAACAACAAATCTTGACTAAAGTAAGTATTGTTCAGTCAGAGACCCAGGTTTACTTTAGCTAGAAAGGAAGATGAATTCATCATATTCTTATTCCGACCTTCTTCTTCTTCTTCTGCATCTTTCATTACAAGCCAAATCCCCCTTTCTGATAAAATATATAAAGGGGTTGGAGCCGCATATCTATCTAGATATGGCGTATTTATTATAATTGTTACCTGCCTTTATTAGATTAATGCATAAGGAAAATAGAAAAACTAACGCGTGTGTGGCTGGTCAATTGCATAATAGATTAGGAAAATGGGTCCAACAATGGAACATCTGGATCGGTGTCTGGTGGATCCATTCTTTCTAGGCACCAACCGAACCGTCTCTGCTGATCCCCGGTTAACTACATCCACCATTCATAACACCCTTCAACACCACATTCATATTTTCACTATCAACGAGGACATATTTCAGTTGCTCTAGTAGTAGTAGTAGTAGTAGTAGTAGTTGTAGTAGTAGTAGTAGTAGTAGTAGTAGTGGTAGTGATGGTGGAAGTAGTAGTAGTAGTGGTAGCAATAGTAGTAGTAGTAGTATGAGTAGTAGTAGTAGTAGTAGTAGTATGAGTAGTAGTAGTAGTAGTATGAGTAGTAGTAGTAGTAGTAGTATGAGTAGTAGTAGTAGTAGTAGTAGTAGTAGTATTCATGAAGTAAAAGGGAAGGTTGTGGTGAGCGGAATCATAATAATAAATAAATAAAGCTATAGTAAGGTGTATTTAATAATGTATTTGGTGCTAATGAGGCTGAGATAGATAAGGTATGTTTTTTGGTCTCCAAGGAGGATGACTTTGCGAAAGATTGTTCATCTCTCTCTGTCTGTTGATGATTAGCGTGAATGACGTGAGCAGCTATCCTTCTACCTTTATTCCTCTTTATAATATTTTTATTCCCATCATCCATCCAAAAATAAAGTAACATCCTCATCATCCTCCTATCTCTAATTTTAACAACACATGGTCATCTCTAACCAATATTCTAACTAATAATCAGAATATTAATATCCCAATTCATTCAACATTCACTAAAACCTTTGGCATCCCTTTCACAAAGAAAAGTGAAAAATATCCTTTAATAAACTTAAATATCTCCCATCCACCTTGTAAAAATTGTTTTGATAAGCAAAGTATTTCAAACAGCTAGGAAATCTTGATTCAATTTGTCCAGTTACTTTGTCCACAATTGTATATGATTTCATCATATCTCGTAACTGGATTGTTAAATAGATAAGACGAAGGAGGCTTTTAGTGAGCTCCTTTATTCTTAACTTGACTAACTGAAAAGTGGGATTGGGCTTGTGTAAACGTAAGTTATAGCCATAACATTGTATGATTTGTATTCCCTTATATTCTATGTAACTGAGTGGATGACGTGTCTCAGTTATCTTTGGGATTTCCCACAAAACCGTGCAGAAATGGTCACCTTGATCATCCTTCAGAAGACTGATTTTTTTATTATATAAAAAAAGCTATAAATTAACGTACCGTAGTTCCCGAAATAATGGCCCTGGGGAATTGGAAACTATTAACATGGGAAAGATAAGGGAAATTCCTAATTTTAAAATGGAAAGGTAGAGGGGCATTATATCGGGGGAGGGGGCATTATTTCTGTAAATACGATGTATTTCTTCATCTCATATTTATTTATGACGTACTACCTCCACGGGCAATGAAATGAGAAAATAAATCTCCTGCTATCTAAATTTTGCAGAAATGTTTTTTCTCCTTTCCTCTGTTAATTTTTCCCTACATCTTCCAATTAATCTTGTAAAGAATAAGAAGGCGGATAAGAAAGTAATTGTATTCTTCCCTAAAGGAGAGAGAGATATTTTGTGGCGTTAGATTATATAGTTTGTGTTAAGAAGGGATGAGAAGAGATGGATCATTAGACAGGGATTTGTTTGATGGATTTGGCTGGGAATATCTACAAATTTATTTCTTTAGTTGGTGTTTTTTTTACATAGAAAGCTTTGGACAGAGGTAGGGTTGGATCTTGTATTGTTTAAACTTGCCTTGCATAGTTATTATAAAGGTTTATGGAGTTTGGCTCATTTATTATCTTGTGCAAGTTAGAACTTTACTGAGTTATAATATTACTGAGTAATGTACCTTTTCGGCTGGCATTATACATTTAAAAGTAAACTGCAAGTTGAGGTTGAGTGGACGGATGTAATTTAATCCATTGGAATGGTAGATAGATAGTATAATAATAATAATAATATCTCCAGGTCAGGCCAATCCATGTTCCTTTCGTGTGGGTGAGAGAGGAAAATAAATTTAAGGGTGAGACACCTCTGGATCTGTGGATATTAATTTATATTTGGGATGCTCATTAACAAATTAGTGAAAAAAGTAAACAAATCCGGAAACCGTGTATATAAAAAGGGAACTTGGAAAGTATCCGTCGTCGTTAATAAAGAGATGAATCAAGATTAAGAAAAAAGGTTAATGATTCAATAGCCTAATCCTTTTCTTGAATAGAGGGTGGAAAAAGTTCAAAAAAAGGAGCTGTTACTTTTACTTGAATACCGTATTTCCGGAAATTACTCCCCCGGGGGAGTTAATTTTCAAAGCAAAAATTGAAAAAACTTAACATGGGGAAGATAGGGCGACTTTTAATTTTTAGTATTGAAAGGATACGGGGATTTTCTTCCAGGGGGGAGTTATTTAGGGGGGGAGTAATTTCCGGAAATACGGTACTTAGGAAGGACAAATATAAGAGGCCCCCGCCTAAATTACCATTAAAAATCCGATAATCCCCATTTAATTGTATGTTAAATTAATTTGACCCCCAAGAAATGAATTAGTGTCCCTGGGAGGGAGGTATTTGAATATATACGGTAGTGGATTATGGAACGGTGGCCTGCGTGCATGAGTAATAAAATAATGTTTGATGTAAAGATGAGATGACAACGGGATTGAAGAATCAGCTGTCGGATAAGGATATTTTAATGACCCACGATCCTCTGAATACTTAACCTGTGGATATGTTAGTGTCGCCAGGACAGAGTTACCTTTTGGAATCCTGACGCTGACGTCCTCATTAAACTATGAATCTTCCCATTTCGTGCCAAACTATAACCCACAGTCAGTAGAATTGATAATAATAAAAGTTTAAAGAGTTGGGGGTGCGGTGTGGGTCACGTTCAGCGAGGTATTTGAACCATAAGGTGGCTTATTGAGTTGACTAGGTACATTTGGCTAAAGTTGAGTCTTCTAGGCTGAATGGACCTCTTGTTGTTTTCCCTGTGGACATTCTGAGCGGTTGGACAAAGACGGGGTTGTTTATTTTATTGATGACAAGAAGGTGAAGAAGGGATGGAGGTTAGGTTGGGAGTTTATAGGATTTAATAGCTGTTTATTGGATCAAGATTGATTTATAGGGTGGGTGGGGTGATGAGTTGGCGCGTGAGCTATTAATTGTAATCAGAGAGAGAGAGAGAGAGTCCCAATCAACAGGTTGATTACTCCTCTGTGGGGCTTCCACGAATTAAAACATGCAAAACTAGATCTGTCACCATAATTCACCCTGTGGGAAAATCCTAAAGGATTTACTATCCTTTTAAAGGTATTCGGCATAATTAAAGTCCTCCCAGTCTACTACTGTTGGGGGAATTAACTTTGGGAGTATTTCAATTATTAAGATGAGGTGATGAGAGGAGGTTTGTTGGAGATGTTTGTGAACTAAATATAAACAAGTTAGTTACCGTATTTCCTGAAATAATCCCCCTCGGGAATTATTACTTGGGAAGAAAAATTTGAACTTTTAACATGGAGAGGTAGTGGGGTATACCGGGGGAGGAATTATTCCAGGGAGGGGGCATTATTTCGGGAAATACGGTAGTTTATAGGCGGTTCGATGCGGATCCTGTTTTTTTACTTAGGGGTGGAGATAAAGGTGGGGAGGGGACGGATTACCATTTGTTGATTGAAACTAAATTAATGCCAGGGAGGAAATGGGTTTTTATTTTTCCTGTTTTTCCTGTTTTTAAAATGTTATGTAAAACTAAAGGGAAGGATAGACGAGCTAGGAATAAATATGATTATTAATTATATTCCCTTTAACAATACATCAACTAAGAAATTCGTCAAGGATTAAAAAACTTATGGATAATCTAATTTGAAGTGGAAATACAATTCTAGTTATATAAATCAGTCAAAGGAGTAAGGATCATTGGGCAAATAAGAGGTAAAAACATGTAAAAACAAAGAACTTTCAGCTGGATAAGTTATTCCAATGCCGGTTGTCAAATAGTATGGAAATTGGAGGTATGGGAATTATCTGGGGTGGGGAATTATTCCCGGAGGAAGGGGTAATTACTACGTCAAAGCGTTCGAATCCTATGGGAAATTATACCGGGGGAGGGGAATTATTCTGGGGGGAATTAAATCGAGAAATATGGTAACTAATTCCCCAATAAATCCAAATATTTCAGTAATTGGAGTAAGAAAGACCGGAACTATTTCCAATTTTATCTCCAGGTTCTTGTCCAGTTAATAAATTCCATATTTCCTCTTTCAGTTCTTGAGAGGATTCAGTTAGTGGATTCCCTTCCTATTACATTATTCCTCACTTTTTCAAATCCCTTTTGTCTGGTTGGCCTTTCTTCCAAAAATTCAATACATTCCGCATCCTCACCGTCCCCCAATTCACCCTCTTTTAGAAGATAACCCAAAACTTTTTTAATTTTGTCCGGAACCGCACATATTCCTCTTCCCACTAGTTGTAATATCGTAAAGCTTTTAATAGAACGCCTCGCGTATTAATGGAGACCCGGGTTCTAATAGAGACCCGCGCTTTATTAGAAGTTTTACGGTACTTGTCTTTGATCAAATTGTAAGCATCCTGCTAATTTCTGCCGCTAATTATCTCCAGCCGGCCCAGCTCTGCCTCCCGAATTTACAGATTGGGCAGGATTATTCTGTGTTGGGTGACTTGATAAGTCCTTGGAGGTCCTAGATCCCCTGCTACCCCTTCCAAGTAAGGTCCAGGCCTTTTTGGTACTCTGTAGCCCCTTTGGTCCTGATAGTGACCTCCTACCCCAGTAGTGGGAGGTTCTCCCGTCATCTCGCCAGGACCCTTTTGACTTTGACCCATAAGATAACCAGAAGGACCTCCTCCTAAAGACCCATAACCGGTCATTCCAGCTCCTTTCTCCCGATTTGACATTTAATTAAAAGTATTATGCTATTCAACCAATCAACCCTGTTTGGATTCCGACTCTGTCTTTAGTTTTGTATTTAAAATGTAGACAATTCCTTGATCAAACCAAAAGGTCAAGAAACCAAATAACATTATCCTTGTTGTTGTAAACTGTAAACCTCCGAATAACCTATTCTCGTCCCTGTATTTTTCAATAGTGTTTATATTCAAGTTTGAGCCCCAAGCCCCCCCTTCCCATCTTCCCCCCACTTCCCCGAATTGAATACTAGCCGATCGTACAATTCGGGGATTTATAGTAGGCCATCTCTAACCAGTTCAATCCAGCCGTGTAGGATTTACGAATCTTTTTATAATTTAATCAGTCAAGAGTATCAATGTTTTATGTAACGTGGTCCATAATTGAGGGAATAATTCTTAATAAAACGTCAAGGATCCGAAATGGATGACATAACCCAATAAAAGGTCATAAATGTCGTGGGAACTGGGACCTACGTCAGTCAATAAATGCTATTTCACTTGATTTATTTTTTATATATTAAAATTCTGCATCTTTAACTGTGTTCTCAAGGTGGTGGGATCTTTCTATTCATTGAAGAATTGGTTGGTAGTAAAATTCTGCTATCATTTTCTTGATTCTTGCTCAACCAGTCTTATTTTTTTGTTTGGTTCTTTATGATTTCATTTGTTGGTCGTGCGGATCTCCCTCGGTGTTTTCTATCAAAACTTCCCTTTAATCTCTATTCCAATTCCAGCTTAACAACAATAATAATAAACTGGCTTGCGAGAAACAAAACTTGTATGAAATTCATCATCCTTTTACCAATCAACTCACGATCTTTTCCGTCTAAACTATTTGTTAAAAAAAATAAAGGAAGAGGTAGGTAGTTAGTTGAAGGTAAGTATGAGGTATTAGTCTGAAGATGAGGGTGAAGTTGTAATCAAATTATTGTTTTAAATATCTTTTAATTCCCCCAACAGCCCCTTTGTTTCTACCAACTAGATAGATAGATTCTTAAATGTGAGGAGAGGATCCAAGTTTTTAATCTAGATCGTGAGAAAGACACTAACGAAAGAATTAGTAGATTAACTCGGAAGGGAACTGCTAATAAATAAATGGTGATCATCTATAACTGTTCATGATTCTTGTTGAGTTATTTTATAGAGACAAATAAGCAGTAGCGGATGATAAAAATGTGTACCCTATATCCTCGCCCCCATGCCGCATGCCTTTGTTGAAAGGGGTCTCTCCCATGTTAAACATGGTTCAAAACATCAACAAGCCGCGGCATATGGGCGAGGATTCAGGGTATATTAAATCGCTATGGGGCTTGACGCTTGACCAAGTTAAAACTGACACTCAAGAGAGATCAACTCTCTTCATCACCTTATTTCTTTCTCATCCTGAGACAACTAGGTTGAGAAAAGTGACAAATTGATGTCATCCTCCTTCCTATCTCTATCTTTTTAATACTTTTATCTGGCATTTCCTCCAACTTTATGCCTCCATTCGAATGATGAAGGATGTAAGGAAGACCATGTGTCGGTAATTTGTAATGAATTGATCGGGAATCTATAGTAAAAAATATCAATCCAGGTTACTTAAAAGGTATTGATTGATATTCTAGTCTAGTTCTGAATCACTTTTAAAACTTGTCCAGCAGGCTTGCCCTCTCCTCTAATCTGCCCATCTGATCTACTCAACGTACCCTTTCCATGTATCTCCATGTCTTATCCACAAAAAAGTTAGATTCTGTTTATCAAAGTTTAACTTCACTTTGAAACAAATAATAACAGAGGCGGACCACCATTCATTGTCTTTACTTACTCCTACCACTATCATCTGAGTTGTGAGTTAACTAATCATTGGTAATAATTACTTTTTAATAGCAAACAAGTGAGTCTACGACAAATGATATGGATCATTTGACGCGGTATCATTTGACGCTGTATCATTTGACGCGGTATCATTTGACGCAAGGTACCATTTGACGCTGTATCATTTGACGCGGTATCATTTGACGCGGTATCATTTGACGCAAGGTATCATTTGACGCGGTATCATTTGACGCGGTATCATTTGACGCAAGGTGTCATTTGACGCGGTATCATTTAACGCAAGGTATCATTTGACGCGGTATCATTTGACGCAAGGTGTCATTTGACGCGGTATCATTTAACGCAAGGTATCATTTGAC
>JAQFZX010003426.1:0-12465 GCA_034682405.1 Hydroisotoma schaefferi | reverse complement strand
TATAAAGTACCCACGATGTTTCGGCGGCGATGTAACGTACGGCGATGAAATGTAATGCGATGAAACGTCTGGCAACGGAATAAGTTTTATACGATATCCACTACTTCATTTTGTGATGCTTCTTGGGAGCCAATGTACCCTTGTGGTTGTGCAAGTAGTTTTACTGTCCTTAATTTTCTTTATTTTGAAATCGACTGAAAAATTGGTTGGCCTTTATTTATTTGTAATTTATGTGAGATTACAATCCATAGAATAGATCGCAAATTAAATTTTACTGAAGTTCTCCCTTAAAAAGTTGGAGTTATAGGCTTGATTACATATTTTAATTTAACATTTCATTATTCATTATATTGAATCCTGGATCTCCTTGAGAGATGAAAAGAATTTTCCTTGGCAAACTCATCATATTGTAGTTTGAAGCGGAAAAATCTCGAGCTGGAATTGAAATATTCTTGGAAGTTATGGAATGAAACAAATGAAGCTGGTTGCTGGGGCTAGTCTTACGTGCATTTCAAATCTCTTATAAATCTGAAGAAAATAATCTAAATCACCTTTGCATCAGCTAAATCGTACGTTCAGGTAACCGAAGTCAAATGCGACATTTATGACAAAGCTAAATGCACAATAAGATAGTGTAAGCTGTGGTCTTAAGATAGATATTTAGGACGATTATTCTCCCCTGCAGATGATTTAGATTATAGAACTAAACTAAACTAAGGCCTGTAGCTACAAAAATATGCTGAAAGAAACCAGTTTGGATCTTGATCTGGATGTTTTACATAAATGGTCATAGGCAATAAAGGCAAGTGGTTAAATACTACAATCATGGATTTACTTTTATCATCGTAACCAAAATTAATATCATTGCTCATGACCTGAACTAATTGATAAGTATGTCAAAGGTGGAGCTCGGATGTCCGGTGGGTTTTCCTGTATCCCGTAAATACAGATGTAGTGAGTGCCATGAAAAGCCATAAACCATGAAAAGACTAAAATTGCAAAATATCGGGTAAATTAGTTCCAAAATAAGGGTAATGTTGGAAGAAGATCAATCAATATTACGTGTGCTCCTCTGTCATGTTATAAAACTACCTTTGAACTATATCCTTCCTATCCTGTTTGATCACGCCGATCAATCAAAAAATGAAAGCCTATCTTGATAAAAATAGTAAAAATGTTAGAGTTTACTATCAACTTTTCCCCAGGGTTTACTTTTTCAGATTTTTATTAAATTGCATAACTGGGAAACTAAGAACAAGTGCAGCTTTAGATAGTGACTGATTATCGTTCAAAATTGTCATCCAAAACCGGCATTTGGGAAAGTACTGATCATTTGCTAAATTGCCATACGTTTTGGATGATGGTAATAATGTTTCGAAAGATATATTTAAGCCACAGACATGAGACATGCATGTTTTTTCTGCAGTATAACATGTCATGAAATGGCAATAGTAATTCAATAGGAGTACTGAGTACTATAAAAAACATGAAACAATGAAACGACAGGAGAATTTTATCTGGTAGATAGAAATGCGTGAGCACCGATTGTTCTTGTGGTTGTGTTGGTTTGTGGTGTGCATAGTTTTGCTCAATTCCGAATATAGCTAGGTAATTGTATTAGTACTGCATATTTTACTCTTAATTTTTAACATGTAATATGTCTTAGCTTTAGCTTTGACATTTTGTATTTGCTTTAGAAGTATTTTTTTAAATACACAGGAGATTAGATCCCAGTCATAAAATAAATTAAATTCGTTGAATTAAGTTTCATATAAATCGTGTAAATTTAAATTTAATTATTTATTGCATATGAATACATTGGAATATGTTCAAGCAAATACTTGATAATAGTAGACTAGATTTTTTGCAAACTAGAAAAAACACACAATTATTCTACGCCTTATGCCACAATGTTAGACAGCTTTTGGATGGATTTAACCAATTCTAAAATGACTTTCTACCGCTTTCCTTCTCTACTCTAATATTTAAAATGATTGCCTTAATCCAATTACCGTTCTACCTAAAATAACCACAATTTTTCCTAGTGGGCCCGCATTTAATTCAACGAATAATTGCCGTTCTGTAATACAACTCCGTTGGCAAATAGCTTCCCAGACTCCAGGGAATGAAACTAGTAGCATGGAATTACGATACGATTAAGTATAGGGTGTAGGTAGAGCCCGCTTTACCTCTAAAATGCTAATCAAGATTACTACAACATATCAACATAACGCTAGGCTTGTCTTTGTGAATAAAATACTGGGGAAATAAACCATGTAAATTATGCATAAAGGCATCAACGAATGGGACCACATGGCAGACGATCTATGGCCACTTCAAGACCACTGGATGGGAAACTAGGTCAAGCTTATCGGGTTGCTTCATAACCTTGATAGCTTCTTTATTGACAGATGTCTCGATATAATCGAGTCACACAATTGTCAGTAAAAGGTACTTATGCAATAAAGCGTGCTTTCTCCAAAACGGGAAGTCGGAATATGTCAAAAGAGACATATAGCTCTATATACCACCATGGCAGTGGTGAAAACATCAGCCAAATGAATAGTCCGCAAAGATAGCTGAGAGTAATTACCCGTCAGCTTAGAGACAAGTTGCAAAATTGTACCTAACTTTCGTTCTAGACAAAATGGCAACAGTTATGTACTACGGAGGTATCCTTAGTTGTACCTACTAGTTTTAGGTTTAGTTTTGATTAATCTGATAAAAAGTTTATTTTTTGCAGGGTTTATTAATAAACCGAACTTTTACTGGGTTGCAGCATCGCAACCTAAAAAATAAATCAAGAAATGAACCAATCTAGTGGTAAATTATTACTGCAGGCTGACCTCACCTGTTATTGCAATTGTTGTGGAAAAAGATTACCTAAACGAGGTCTACATTTATTGATTTTAATCAAGGTCAAATGTCTCCCCCTTCTGTCGATAAACACTTTTAAACCCGATGATAGCTAGGTTTTTTGTGGCAGTTGATACTGGTTTAGATACCGCATATCCCGAAGTAGTACAGCATACTAGTCAATATTGCGTATATTTGGGTTCAATTTTAATACAAAATTAAATTTGGCAGCTATTCAAGAGGGAGGATGGATTAGAATTCCATTTTATAGCAATAATCTTATGAAAATTGTGGGTCTATCACATCTAAAATAACACATCTAACCCTTTATGTCTTGACGAATGAAAACTCTAGATAATAATATTTTTACTGTCTCCAAAACTTATGATCATTATCAGTTTTTTACCTACACACTTTAAACGTTAACCTAGCAGTCGGTTATGCATACAAGTAGGCCATAAGAAAACTCCCATAACTCCTTATGCCTGCCGCTAACGAGCAAATAATCGCTCAGCTCAAGCTCAATCTATTGAACCATCAACCCTGATAAAGGGATGGTATTCCTAACTTTTCTCTATATTATCTATATTACTTCCATATTATTTATCAGAGGAGCCTTTGATGAAAAGATAGTCCTATTACATGCACTAAAGAGAACTTTCCGTTGGTTATTAAATTTACCCTTATAATGAAAGTGATATTATCCGGGCAGACATTCGATATTTTTAATACACATAAGCATAAGCTTATCTTACTCTTGTTTGATGGTCTTGGAGAACTATGTACAGAAAAAAAATTATAATCCTGAAAAAACTATACTTACCACTCTACTTCTGCTTTCTCCTAATCCATCAACTAAGTTGCTTTACTAAGTAAATACTATACTCCGTGTCTAATCTTTTCCCCAACGAGTGAGTAAATTAACAATGTATGCCAATGCAAATACAATCTATATCAAACTATGCATCAGATCGTGTGATATATACGTGTAAAAATTAATAACCATACTAACTTCATAATAGTTTGTCCTGCTTGTGCCGTATGGCATTAGACTATTTGAACCGTAAGTACCAAGAACTGACTTATATTGAATTTGAAGTGATTTCTCAGCAGATAATAAACCTCTTCGTGACTTATTTATATTCATCTTTCTTCCCTTTCTTTGAATAGCTTCTGGAAATTTGTACTTTGAACCCTTAAGTATACTCCGTAGTTATTGGAGTACAAAAAAACCAATAGAAAATCTCACCTCTCTGGTATTCAGGAGTTCTCAAGTGCGATGAGATGACACTGGGTTGTGTTTGTGTTCCTTATGTCATAACAAGTGGTAAGATCCTTAGTGGTTCTTCGGTTGCTTGCGGTTTACCTTATTTCACATCACAGAAATCTTAGAAGAGGCTTTCTCAAAAGATTACTAATACTTTTTAACCAGGTCTTAGTGGACGTTACATGAGTACATGTATTTAATATGTATAGTTTTATAGTAGTAGCCTTCAGTATCTCGTGTCAAGTCCATCTCACAATACCTCCGTGATAGTGAAAGTAGTAATAAAAGTAGTAGCAACAGCAGAAGTAGTAGTAGAAACTCGTATTTAAAAAGGGGTAACCTCACACAAGACAAGAGGAGATAATGATGATGAAGCACCTTCACCTATCCAAGAATCTGATCTGATCTAAGGTTTTTTCCCTGACTACCACATTTCCTTCTGACATAATAGGAAGAGGCAGTGGTAGAAGCCAGGAGGGAAAAAGTGGTTGGCCTTTCCTTCTTCCTTTTTAGTACGAAAGTCACTTAACTAGTGAATCTAGGTAACGTAGCGTTAGCTCGTCGCGAAGGTAAGGTTGGCTTGGTAGTGAGTAGTGGGACTCACCTAGGCAGGAAGGATATGGAGGAAGAAAACATGTCTACAAAACTAGTGGGTACGAAATAAACTGGGTAGAAGTAGTATTAGACGAAGTACTATGAAGTTGTCCTCTGGCCGAGTTTAAGTGAAAAGTGTGTCTTCAACTACCAGGCTTGGGCCAACTCAATGACAGACTATAATACCTAATATTAGATAGAAAGAACACATTATTACACAATTTCAACCAGAGCAGCCCAATAAGATTGGGATGGATGGCGATACCAATAAAGATACGATAGCGATAGGGAATAGAGATGCAATTCTCTCTGTGGGGATATGAAATGATATTATTACTTCTGGGGATTTTGGGATTCCAATTCCTAGCAGTGGTTGAAGAGAGTGATTACTAGAAGTGATAGCTCGAGACGAGAGAGGACAATTTTTGAAGCTAGCCAACTTATTAGTAAACCTTACGTCTTCTTTGTAAAGTAACATCAGCCAGTATTTGAGCAGTGGTTGAAGAAGGTAAAAGGGAGAAAGCTTATGTTATTTTCTTTACTCTTGTTGTCTTCAATAAAGAAATCTAATCTTTGGTGAAGTTCATTGGATATGGAACATTAAATGGGCTCTCTATAATAATTTGGCTAATAGGTTTACTCGGCTATTTGTGTGGAGAAAGCAGCTAGAGATTGTTAGGTTGAAGGTTATGTGGTTAGGCAGTATGAGACTTAAGAATTGAGGTGAAACACGTCTTTAGTGTGCTATATAGGATGGTAAAGGTGATAGTTATGTTGATGTTGATGTTTTTGCGGAAGGATAGGAATGTGTATTATAAAAGGGTTTGTACAGTTTTATTGTAAGCTTTAACAACAACAGTTAAGCTTCATGTCTTCTAGAGAGGCATTTTGTGTCTTTTTTGAATTTTAACTTGTGTACTATTAACGAGCAACGCTATCAAAGGACTACCTGAAGGTAGGGTTGTTTTATCCAATGCTTCAATTAAATTACACCCTTAGGCACAAATGTCGTATTTGCTGTTTTTATTACTCTGGGGTATTACCTCAAAATTATTAATAGTTTTACAACAGTAAGCCAGGGTGAATTTCAATTTTACTAAGGAAAGGTTGTAACATCGGAATTCTACCCGGGGATGGGAGGAACTGATAAAAGGGGACTATTAAACCCTAAATATCTTTGATGTAGAAGTATTAGAAAGGCATTGAAAGTTGTGTGTTCTAGTTGTACATCTGTATGTGTGTTTTTGCTGTTTTGATAAGGATTATGCTGTAAGCTTTAAACAGAAACTCTGGAGTGTGGTCCCTATAGTAAATTCATTGTTAGGAACGGCTGGCTTGAGAGGACTTAATATTTAACTCGTAGTCAAGTCAGTGCCAATTGTAGTCTCGTCTTTGGAGAATGTTTTTGTATTCTGGTGTTATTGTTGAACTTGTTTACTTTTATCCCCCTTCTAGGACTTTCACAAAACTCCATTCACATGTGCATTTATTTGGGTTGCTTCTACCTGTCTACCTTTCACGTACCATTGCTTTGTCTATGAAGAAGCTTTTGTTGGGATGTTGTTAAGAATTTGAATTGTTGTTTTCTGATATTCCTTGCAACTGAAGGGAGGTTTATGGGTGAAATGTTTGTACTTTGAGGATAATTCCACTCTAATAAACGTCATTGTATTAAAACATAATAGTTGCAATTGTTAAATACGCTTTGCTTCACATGTCGGAGGTGATTGGGAGATTTGATGCTATGAAGAACGAGATTACTAGATGCTGAAGTGTTGTTTAGTATCTTTTTAATTTATTAATTGAAATAGGAAGATTTTGATGTGTTCGAGCTAGAGAAACTGTGGAGGGATTTAGTTTTAGACGTGCAAGTTGAGGCGAAGGGCCAATTATAGAAAACTATTAAATATTAAGGAAAGGAGGGCTTTTATAGGTGAGATGATTTACAACTTTTTTCAGGAATAAATTGGCTTTTAGTTCAATTGAAGTTTCAAGTATTGTTAAACAGTAGAGTGCAGGGGGTTAGGATTTTTGTGTTCCGTAATAAATAAATAAAACTAGAGACGTGACGACTGACTGCATATGGTCTATGGAAACTTTTTCACGCAATAGGTAGGTTAGGGAGATAAAAGTGCATGTGGTAAAAACCGAATGGGAATTGGCAAGTGTTGATTTATACGGGTTCAGATAGCCTGGCTAGACAAAATGGAGCCTTATTTTTTCCAAAATTTAAGTATACAAGACAATGCAAAAGTTTATAAACGTAAAAGGTAGGTACATCTGCTAAAATTCAGCATGTTTTCCAACCATCTCACTCTTCTATTGCTGAATTGTCACAAGAAACTTTTTTCTACTTAAACACACTTTACCACTCGGGATAATCAAAAAAAGTTTTTGCATCTCTACTTGTATAAACTAAAGAAATAGGTAGTTGTACATTTTTTTTCAAACGCTCAACTCCATCCTAACAATTACCTTGTAGAATAAACTTGTTTTTTTCTAATTTTCACAAATGTGCTTTCGTCCGACAAATCTATGTCAAGTACTCTAAAGCTCCCAAACGAATTAATAGCAAAGTAGAGTTCTTTTGAAACAGAAACGACCTGGCACACTACAATTCGCAGTTGGATCCATTATTTAAATTTAAGTAATGGATGTCGTGATGTGTTGTTATTTTAAGTAGCGTCTTCAGGCTGCAACGGATCACATCATCGAAGCAAAGGTCCCATATCGTTATGCTTGCCTTTTCCATAAAACTAAAAACTCATAGCCAAGTGATTGCAGGGAATAAACAAAAATTGGGTCTCGCCCAAAGTCCTTCGCCTTACTTGACCCCCATGGTGTTGTTTAAGTTGAATACTGAACCTGCAGTAGTCATAAAGAGGAAATTTCCTTGAGTAATAGCATACTTTAGGAAATCAACTGTCCCATTTTGCTGTGTATCTGAACAAGCAGGATAAAATGAAGAAGCATATGCTGCCTCATAAATGGGAGAAAGTAGCTTGTAAACTTGAGATTGACTAAAAGCGTTTGTTGAAGTAACTCATTTTAAGATGTGGTAACTTTCGTTGTTGAATATGAAATAATTAACTAACTATAAATAATGTCTGCACCCAAGCGACATTTAAAAAAGTTTTTTTTTTTATTTCTCCAAGCTAGTATTTCTAGACTACCTGAAATATAGGTCATTTATATTTGTACACAAGAATACAGAATAATAATGCACCGGCGAAAGGATATGAGGGTTAGTTTATTTGCCTTACTTTTCCCCAAACAAATGGTCCAGTTTTTTAGCCTATTATTCCGGTCTAGTACTTCTAGTTTAGTGGATAAGTGGTACAAGCCTTTCCATCGGTTTGCAGACTCTAGAGAATTCTGTGCATGAGTACATATTTTAAGATAAGAAGAGAAAAGGTTGAAGGTAACAACTGAATAATATAGCTGTCTACGTCGAAAAGCTTTTTATCAAGGGAATCGAAGATAAACGTGTAAGTGTCCATGTATTCTGCTATATATTTTTACCACAGACTTCCAATTTACGAACTCCCTATAGTAGTTACCACCTTTAAACGGGATACTCACTTCCTTGACCCTAGGCGGACTCACTGGAGTAAAAAATAGTAGCCCGGTTGCAGTTACCAGAAAATATATGATACATTACGATACGATGGTGCTTATGAGATTATTTTTTCGTGGCTATCAATCTTCCACCTTTCCATGTGCTCTACATACACATCATTAATAAAAATAGGTTGTTACCAGCTCAAGTATGCAACCTGGGTCTGGGTGTAGATTGAGGTTGCAAAAGCAAGTAAGTTATGGATGGATGGATGAGTAAACGAAATGAGGAGGACAATCAGACCAAGGTAGACCAAATACTTGAATTATGTAGCATTATGCTACTCGTTTTTAATGTTTCAAAATCTAATTACCTGGATCTTGTGGAGGTTATTTTTCATTAGTATTTCTACAAAAACTTTCCTGGTAACTTTCAAATATTCATGGAGTTTTTACATTTTAATCTGCATTAGGAAACATGTTGCATGAACAGATTTGACAAAGGAACAAAGACAAGGGGAAAGTTTAGACAGTTGGTAAAAGCTGTTTTGTGTTTTATGCAAATTGCGTACTATTATTTCAATGTAGTTGGCCAGAAGAATAGTTTTGCCAGTCCTTTCCGCGTTATACTTAATGCGTATAGACTTAGCCTGTTTTGGTATGTTTAAAAATTCATCTGGCTTAATAGACATGACCTTATTAGAAGTCGGATAAGCCTAGCCGAGACCTTGACAGTTGAATCTTCATTAATTTGTTTTCTCTGAGGGCTCCAGTGTCACTCAGACTTTAAGCTCTATCCTTGCTGCTTTCAGTAGATACGTTGGGATTAGGATTAGGATCGTGTTGTGTTCTTAAAGTCTTACGTAGTTCTAATTCTTGCTGTAAACTTCAGTCCGACCAGAAAAGGTTATGGTATATATAAACCCGTGAAAAATCTTCACAACTTTACCTCAGACTGGATCTTTAAGCTTACCAAACGATCGCCAGCCAGCTTATGTCATAAATTATAGGCTTTTTAATACACACAGTACAATAGAGCTAGGATTGCTTAGGCCAAAAACCAGCCCTTTAAAACCGGAACAAGACGGTTGCGAATAATTGTTCTCGTTCTGCCTCATTTAAATAGCTTTTCCTTGAAGGGAGTAAATTTTATGGAGAAAAACCTAACCGAGAATATTGCTGAATGTTCGTCGAGAAAGGAGTATTTACTATGGATCATTAATTTATATTGTATTGTTGTGTGAAGTGAACCACATTATAGATCTGTCGAGATTTACGTTTTGGAGTACTGTCATTCTTATGTTAATCGCTAAACATGTTGTGTAGTATTTATTTACTAGCCTATAAATACTATTTTTAGTAGTAGTAGCAGTAATAATGATTTACAAGCATTGTTCGATGCTATATTCTGTGATACATTTGGTAATAAATGGGTTACTTAACTAGAGCAGTGGTTCCTTAAGGACTGAAATGGAATCTTAGTACTATAATCTAAATCTGGTTTATCTGAAGCATACGTCCCTTATTAACTGGAGTCTGTTGCTTAAGTTTGCCCAATAAATTTAAACTATGTGGAAGTAGAGAATGATAGGAGCTGTAAATTTCTAATGATGGAGAAACTGCAAACAAATACTTTCATCCACGCGGAGAGAGCACATTCTGTATCACTTATGGCCATCAGTGCTATTTGCCGTAGCCAATTATATTATAACTATCATCATGGTAGTACCTGATTTACTGTCCCATGGCTGAGTCTTCGGTCTTCCATCTTAAATCAAGTTTTGAATTTTATTTCCACCGTATATCTTGGAATTACAGCCTAGACTGCTATTTAATTTTGCGAGGTTTGAGTGTCAATTTTAATATTAGCAGTAGTACTTGAAATGGTCTGCAATTCAAGAGGGCATGTTATTCAAGAACGCTGTAATACAATGTTATGCGGTAGTTACGAAGACATTTAATGATTCTTCCTGAAGGTTAAACATGCTGAAATAAATAATACAATTAGCACAAGCAGATTTGAGAAGAACCTTACGTCTTATGGTTAATTGTTCTTCATTTTATGATTTTGATTTGTCGGCTATAAAACCTGGGCTATTACGATAAAGTGTTTATGTGGTTCTGGCAAACAGGGATCAGTCTTCATACCTATTGGCTTATCTTAATTACTTCCTCTTGAAAAAATGATAACCATCCAGCAATTACTATCCAATTTTCTAGGAGAGATTTTTCTTGCTTTTTACAGCTAGACAATAGTTTACTCCTGCATTAGGCGTGGCCAGTACATCGACGGTAATAAAGGACTCTAACGGTGTTCGGAAGCAATATTTCACAACAGTAATGGTCACATTACTGCTGGATGCTAGTTACTCTGAACCTTTCGTGTTTTAAATCAGTTCTATATAAGACTACTCAAAAATTGACCTTAAATAATAATGTATTACTGAGGCGGGTGAGTAATATTGATTTTTCTCGGTCAGTGGAAATTCACTGAAGATCGATTCCACCTTCATGAATAATTTTGGCAGTTGAATAATGTAAAACTATCCTGTCTTTGTCGTCCCCATTTTCGTCGTGTTTATGTTATGAAGAATATAAAACCGGAATATGGGGGAGAAAGACAGAGCTAGAACCTAGCTAGGAGAAAAGGGAAACAAAATCATAAGGCAAATTATAGACAAGGGATTTGAAATCGACCTCACTGAGCCATTGAATTGAATTCCTATGAAAATGTTACTAACGGTTTTTGTTTTTTAGACCAAGCGGTGTGTGTTAGTTTCTGCATACTACACAGAGTTATATGCTAAGGGAATTTGTAGGACCGTGAGTGAAGTTTGAATTCTTCTCTACAGAATTAATTCCGAACGATTCACCAAAAGGTTATGTATGCTTCAATCAATATTGACTTTTCCCTGTGAATATTCCGCCTAAAGTATTTTCCTAGTTGAGTGTTTTGCTTGCTTATTACCTTTTAGCACTAAAAAAGGAAGCATGAATCCCTCTTGAACAAGTTCACCTGAAAACACCCGGTGAACCGGTGAAGTAAAAAGCTCAACTGTAGAGAATTTAATATTCGTGAGTTTGTGTAATTACTTCTCACAAAATCCAATAAAACTTGCCATAGTTGATTTAAAAAACTTTTTTTTTAACCAAAATTAGATTTTATTCTTGCGAAAACTCTCTTCGTACCGTAACATGTAAAAAAATATAGCTATGAATGATGGATAGAGTTTAGTGGTAGGCATGTTCGTCCGTCTTTGGGTCGGTTGAAGGATCAGAAGTTATAATTGTAATTGTAATTACGCCCGTTAATAACTCTTCGAAGTTTTGTAAAAGATCCTCCAGAGTTACGTCGCCCGAATGAAGACGACCCTGAGAACTTTACCGTTGGGGGTGGACCATAGCTATCCTTTGGAGGTTGGATTTGCTCCGTGGGAGAAGAATAACTCCCTTTCTTATTACTATTATTAGCCGAGCTAATACTACTGCTGCTTCCACCCTTAACATCTTGATAAGTAACTGCCGCCTTGTATCCATTTTTATCCGCTGTATAGCTCACGATTTGCATACGACCGTCCGGCAAAAGGACCCTGTATTCTCCCTTCGTTTGATGGCCATTCCTCTCCTCTTCGTGACCAAAGTCGTTGGTTCCACCACCAACTCCGTATTCAAATTTGTAGTTTGGAGAACTCTACAATAAAATACATGTTGTCTAGAAAAGTGTTATTTATTTATAAACCTGTATGGTTCCGAATTAAAGGGTTATAAGATGTCTCAGATAAAAAGCGTTGAACTTCGAGATCGATAAGAGGTGCATAATTAAGCTAATAGCTATAGACTGAGATCAGATTAAATTTTTAGACTGCTTTTTTGGTAGACACAGGGCGTTCCTACTTTGTAGAAAAAAGTAGAAATATAATTTTCTACCAGGGTAATTTCTCCTTGATCTAATCGCCTTACGCGATGACAGTATTCAGCAACCATTGGGAAACATTCTAATGTTACGCCCAGGGTTAAAAGAGAGCTTGAAAGCGAATTGTAACCATATAATTGTGCCCAAAGTAAATAGCTATGTAACTAGAATCATCATTTCACGAGCACCTTGTTTGTTAATACTTTCCCTGGATTTGGTAAGGTAATAGTTGGATTTTGAAGGGAAATGTTTATGGAAATTCATTTTTGAAATTCAA
>JAQFZX010003425.1:0-12473 GCA_034682405.1 Hydroisotoma schaefferi | reverse complement strand
CAGTTACCCCGCATCCTCCCAACAGTCCGGCCAACAGCAGAGACGGGCTCGCTTCCGGAAAGACATACCCGGGTATTGGGTTGGAGAAGTTACCTGGACGGGTAGTCTTTTCCGGAGTTTTACTCAAGGGTTGGTCCTCTGTGGAGGGGGTTTGATGACCTTTGGTCTCTGGGGGATGTCCTGTGGTTATTTTTTTAAACATTGCCATTTAAAAACATTCGTTTTTCGGTTTTTTCAATGGGTCAAACAAAGGGTGTACCCGGGTATGGATTACTTTTATAATTAAGCGTTGACCTTAACAAAGGGTCAAGTGAAGGTTGGAATAGTTACCTTTTTTAATGCATATTTTGTTCCTTTTGACATTAATGACGGTAAGGTTGTGATGTTTTGTGTGTTTGACGCTAAAACTGAAACGGATGATGACGGGGACTTCCATACTACTTCGACCGCTACAGGGCAGACTTATTCTGAAAGTTTAGGAAATAAAGAAAGCTTTAACAAAAGTAGATCATTTGTAACAAAAACTTCCCTAACGGAAATGTCAACCACCGTAAAACTTGTTATAGATCACCCAGCCTTTTATCAACGGATTATTTATTGAACTCTATTCCAAGTCTTACGGTAGCCAATTAGCTAACAATTTTCCAGCTACATTAACAATGATTAATCGTTCGGAGCAATAAGACCAAAAGTTAAGTACTTCTACTTAAGAGTTTTATGACAGGAAGGAAATGAATGGGAATAAAGATGTATAAATGGCAAATGGTGATGGTCTTTTTGTTAATTTTGCTTCGCTTTGTAAAAGGGAAGGGGGGAAGAGGGGTAGTTTTATGACTCCATTAAAAGAACCATAATTATATAAATGTTCCCTTTAACGGGAACGGGAAGGAAACTTTGGGGATATTTATTACACAAATTCCACAACTGAAAGAATACAAGTTATGAGTTAATGAGACAGGACAGGATGATAATGAAGGATTCCTACTAATAATTACACTCGGTTGCTTAAACGTTAACCTCTGAACGGGGGGGGGGGGGGGTTAGCATTAAAGTAAACGGTAATTAAAAGTTGGAACGTTCCGTCACAAAATAAAAGTGTAGTTTTAGCTGAGATCTCAATTAAAATTTATGAAAGTGAGTGGAATTTCAGAAATGTTTGAAAGTTTCTGGTAGCTGAAGCTGATGTTTTTTTAGATAAAAAGCGTTAAAAATGTATTTTTTTGGATGCCGGAGTAAATAAAGATTGTAACATTTCGTTGTGATTTATTTTATTGTATCGTTTTAAAAGGGATGGGTCCAGAGGGACCGTTTTGTATTCTCTGTTTTTGGCAAAACAATAGCGTGTGTTTACTTTATTATGGGTAGGAACAAGCTGTTAATTTAATTTATTGTTGGCTAGAGTTGTAACTTTTGAGAGAGGAAAAACTACAGGAGGAATTTAGCATCGTTGTTGACAGAAACTGCGGGTTATCTTTTTGTTTAGGGAGAGGTTTATCAAAGGCTAACTTTACAGGCCTTGGATTCAGTTTTTTTAAGCTAGTGGGTCTTACCTTACGTAAGGTTGTATTTGCTTAAAGGGACTTTATCCTAATAAGGGTCGATTTGTATGAAGAGCTTTAGTTACTAAAAAGTTGAAATAAATCCTTAAATAAGTTGTAAAACCTGTTACACGTCAATTACCATCTAAATCTTATCCAAAAGTGGATGGATCGAGACAGAGAAAGTAAAAGGAGATGAATAAATATCAATTTAGTTGGGATAAAGTGCAGGGGAGGGTTTCCCTTGGGAGGAGAGAGATTCTTTTAGAATAAACAACCAAGGTTTCCTCCATCCACAACAACTACTCAGTCAAGAATAACATTTTGTCATCTTTGAAAACCCAAACGGAATAACTTGTTTAGAAAAATGAGGGGAATTAAATATAAAGTTGGGGGAGGAATTCCGGAGATTGTTATCATTTCCTTGGAAAGAAGGAGATAAAATATCCGACAGATTTAACTTCAACCTTTTTCTTCAGTATATGGGAAAAATTATACTTTCTTAAACAAGAGTTTCCGTTCAAATCATGGAATAAAAAGTATTTTAAAACTACGTAAAGAGACTAATAATAAATACCCGTGTAAAATGCCCCTATCCTTCAATGTTAGAAATAAAAATTCGCCTTATCTCACTCATGCTAAAGGGGTTTCTGAATTTTTGTTTCGAAACAATAACTTCCCATGGGATAATTCCCGGAAATACGGTGATATTATTTTCTACTCGGCCGATGCCGATTTTTGTTTTCGAAAGACTTTAAATGTTATTTTTTTTCTCTTTATCAGGTATTTAAATTCCTCCTTTCTGAAGGAGTTTATTTATTTCAAATTGTGTATAAAAAATAAAACTCGATTTCTAATAAGTTAATATCGTTAAACAATTTATTTTCATATTACATCTCTCTCTCTGTTTATGAATAACTGAACGATTGGCATCCATCGGTTGAGGTTTTATGTAAATATTACATGGATTATTTATTATTATTCACGTTCTCGGACCAAATTATTACTCCTTCCTCCCATTCTTGAAGATTTCGGATGCTGATCCGTTTGTCTGTGCAGATTTAATGATTTTTCAGGGAAAAAATGTAGAGAGGAGATATTTCACTTGATCACTCTTTCGTTGATATGTTCCCTGCGAATGTGACCCTCGAGCCTCCCTCGGTAATTAAAGAGTCTTGAGCAGAAATAACATCTGAAGGGATTGGAAGGATGATATTCATTCATATGAACTTTTATACTCTCTTCCGTTCGGAATGTCAGTTTGACTGGGCGACAAATCAAACAGGGAAATATCTTTGTCTTTGTTGGACCAATACTAAAGTAACCACGAGGTTTACAACGATGTCTTTTTAATTCTGCACTATCGAAAAAGCTTCTTTCACACTTGTAACATTTTATTGTCCGTTCTTGTGTATGAATTCTCCTAATATGGACAAACAATGCGGCTCGTGAGGTAACCTTTTTGCTGCATAAAGTACACTGAAACCGAAGTCCCTCATGCACAACCCGGATATGGAGTTTTAGTGTTTCGTTTAAACGAGATACAAAACTGCAGGGCTTATCTTCAATATTTAAAGGACAACTGAACCATTTCTCTTTCGTATGAGTGTAGGAGTGTTTTTGAAGTTGAAATAATCTGGAGAATGGTCGTAGGCAAAAATAGCATTGATAACCCTTGGGTTCGTGCTTATCCTTTTGGTGTACTTTAAGGTTTCGTTTATCACCACATCGAGTGCCACAAAGGGTACAAGGAAAGGGTTTGATTGCATAATGGATGGACTGGACATGGATTTTGAGGTAGGCTTCAGATGAGAACATTTTAGGACATTTATTGCAACTATAATCTCTCACGCGAAAGTGAACATTTTTTACATGACTTTTTAAAACTGCAGAGCCATTGAACGTGGCTGGACATAAGGAACATTTGAATTGTCGAAGGTTGGAATGTCTTGCCATGTGAATGTTTAAGCTACTTTTGGCTTCCATTTTGAAGCCACAAATGTCACATTTATGGGGTCGTTTCATCCCATGTGTACTGCGGATATGTCTACGCAATTCATTATAATTCGCACAAACCACTGAGCACTCCTTACATTTTTTCCCAGTCCCAACCACCTCCTTTGTATGAAATTGTAAATGATTGTAGAGGACATATTTCTCCCTGTAAGCGTTCGTACAAAAGTAGCAGGCCCAGGGTTTATCCCTTTTGTGACTTTTGTAATGTTGGTTCAGGTCAGGATTGGTGTAGAAACCGTTGGAGCAAATTTCACAAACGAACCTCCGCTTTCTGTGCCTATCATGAATTTTTGAATGAATTCGTAATCTAGCAACAGTAGCTGTTTCATAGTTGCATCCATCACACTTGTATTTCTGCACCCCGTGAGTATTCATAAGATGAGCATGGAGGTAGGGTTTATTTTTAAAAATTTTTGAACACTGGACACACTTTTCGGATCTTGAGTGATGTAGTAAATTATGTCTGCGGAGAGTAACTGGATTGGGAAAGGTTTTGGAACATTTTGTGCATTTCAGATGTCGTTCTTTGGTATGATTTGATCGGATGTGGTCTGCTAAAATATAATTGAACTTGCATATCCAACCACAAAAGTAGCAACTCAATACCATTTTGACCCTTTCTGGATGGTGGAGTACAGTAGTATATTGCGTAAGGGAGTATTTAAATGACGGATTTTGGAGTTTCAAAGTTTATGAATTGAGAGTTAGTGTAGAGTAGATCGTTAATGTTCTTTACATAATTGGACGAGATAGGATTCAATAATAAAAATGTGGTTTCTTGTTGGAACTTAATAAAAGTGTTTAGAAGACTTATTAATTCTGCTGATTGAGCTGGAGGAGGGAAAGGGACCTTTTTCTAGGTTTACAGAATAACTTCAGAGGTTGAAGTAAGACAAATGTTGTTGGTCAGCTGTACTATCTACTATCTTACTAGCTAGCATGGAATATAACAATCTACACAAGTAAAAAAGGTAAAGGAGTCTTATGTTTAAGAATGAACTTTCAGGCTTTACTTTACTTTTTTGTCCTGATCTTTTGAGCCTTACATTTTGTATTTAAAGAAACGTGGAGGAGCTCTATGCATATATTGGTCAAGAAAAGTTTATTAGTGGGGAAATAAACTTAGCCAAATAAACTCGAGATTAAAGGACCGGAAAATGCCAAAACATAGGCGCAACCACTAGAGGAGGGGTACAAATAGCATTAAAAGATATGAAGTTGGGTGTGGCTGTGCGGGGTCTGCTTGACATGTAAAGGATAGGGCTTATTGGGAATTGGAAGGAGTAGATTGGAAAACTAGGGGGGTAAAAATCTACCCTCGTACCCCTAGTGGTTGCTTCTATTTATATGGTTTAAAATAACTGCATGTAAATAATCGGTTGGGACTTGGGACTTTGTAGACTCGAAACTAGCCAAAACCCGTACACGTCTCTTTTACTGTCTGACCCCGGGTTTTTATTAATATCTTAGCACAGTATAACCCAACAAAGCCCCTTGAACTTCCCTGAGTAATCCCTTTCAAATAGTAATAATATGTAGCTCTATTAAGCTCTGCTAAATCTGACCCTCTAAAAGGTCAAAAGCATCAGTCACAATTCCAGAATATCAGGCAAGTTATGCAATAAAAAGGCTTTTCCAAACCTGTTTTAAATTCCTCTCTCTCTCTAATAACTAATTAATAAATAAAAGCCCATCAGTCTTAAAACTCCTCCCTTCCTCTCTCTCTCTTATTAAAGTGAATATTTAATCAAAATTTAATACTAGAGAGAGCTTAAAGTTCAAAGAGAAGTGACATTTATTCCAGAATATTCTCAAATAAACCACTTTGAAAAGTAATAAATAAACATGGAAAAAGGAGACTAAACATTAACATTTCAAAAGGTTGTTCAAAAAGAGCAAAGTAAAGAGGAAGGAGGTTCTGAGTTGACAAAATATGTCTCAATTATGGAATATTATGAGTAAAAAGGACGATGAAATGTCAAAGGAAGGATGGTTAGAGGCAAGTAGTAGTAGTGGAGTGGTTAAATCTAGCATGAAAAACGTCTACTTTGTTGTTGTTTCAGTTGGGAACTTTCTCAACTTAGCAGCATGGCTATCAAAATAGTTATTCCAACTGGAATAACATCATTTGAGTTCTTATTTATCGTTTGGAATGGAGGAAGAAAAAGGTAGAGGATGGGAAATGACATAAAAATTAATAACTCTGAAAAGTCTCACCGAAAAGTGTCTAGTTTCTGAGGAACACGTCCAACGTTGGAGATATTGCTCATGGGCTGGAAGAGGGTGAACAGGTCGGCGATCTCGATCACCATCTCGTAATGCACCTAGGAAAATACAGCAGTTTAATTAGTAATTAGTAATTAATATGTAATCCCCCAACAATAGGCCGCCCACGTTAATTAAGCCGCATGCTATCCTTCAAATGTTAAAAGGGGTATCTCTCCCGTGTTAAGTATGCTTCAAAACTCATTTTTTCATGCATAATCCCCAGCCTATTGTCGAGAGAATACGGTAATTGCAATTAGTAGAGGGTTGGGACATTTTTGGACTGAGACATTAAATAAATTTAATTTGCCTTAAATGCTGGATGATCTACACATCCAATTGAGATAAATTATCACAGGACAAAGCAGTTTAGCGGAAGTAGAGTCTTTCGAATAAAGTTTTAAACTCAAAATTGATCAAATAAAGTTTTAAAAACATTTGAAATGTTTTATATGAAGTTTATTCAGGGATTGCCTGACTTTCAGAGGGTTATTAGACGATTACCTGGGTCTGGGTTCGGTTAAAATTTAAATAAGAAAGATCAGATCAGATATGAAATAGGTGCTTTCTCTAGCAGCAGGTTGAACGACTGCCCTTAATGCTACTCGTAGACTAAATAAGATAAGCTAGCATTTAATTTCAAGATTACTCTATAATTAGGCTAATTACAAGCCAAAGACATGGTCATTGTGCTTAATTACTTTGTTTTAAAGGTTTTTAAGCGTGCGAATGTGAAAGCTTCGGTGGGTAATTTAGAGGGATAAATAAATCGGCGTATGAAGTGTTGTTGGTGCTATTTATTTTTTATCCGGCTTATCTTTGAGTTTAAACCTAAACTCTGAATTGTATTAGTGTAATAATTCCCTTGGGGAATTATCAGACCGAGATAACGCTTGACAAAGGGAAATTTTTAGCACGGAAAGGGGAATTAAAACCGGAAATACGGTATGTGAAGTGCATAGAAAGTGGATTTAATTCCTTTAAGGTTTTATTTCGTGAGACCCAACAAAAAACTTGGCATGCATTGCACAAAATACATGAATAAATACTTGAAAGATTTGCCAATTGTTATTAACTGCACGACACTTTCTCATTTCGCTTTTAGTAAAACAATACACACATAAAGTCGGAGATTTGCGGATATAAAAATGGGGATCCTTTTTATTCTTTTGTTTTGGATTTATTTATTGTTAAAATGTTTAGTTTAAACTTACGGGTTTTTTGACCAGAGATTGCCATTTGAAGTGCAAATGTTCGATAGTTGTGGGCACATTTACCACAAAGTTTAACGCATATTCATTAACCACTCCTTCTCGCACCAGGTAAATGTCCGATGGCAGACCTGAAACAATCAAAATAGAATATTACTAATATAGTAGTACGCAGACAGTTTCACCCGGTTACACCCCCTTTATGTGGGCACAGTTTGGGCTATTGTCGGAACTAGTCCTTGTAATAGCCTTTTCTTCTCATATTTATCAATTACTATTCCTCCATTCGAGTTTAAGGAGGCATAAAATCAATCTTTCATCAAATACAGTTAGGTTTGAGAAAAATAATAATACAACTTGGCTTTTATTCCACTCAAAATGAATTATAATCCTACCAGTTGTTCATTTGTTAGACAAAAGCATTAAGTGTTTCTGATTCTACTGCAAAATTTACTCTCTTTTAATCATAATTCATAACGCAAAATTATAAAACCCCAATGTATAACAATTCTACCGGGTTTTCTGTAGGAATAAGGGTACTTTTTATTGGATAAGGAAGAACTGGATAAGTGTTTATGAAACAAGCGTGATTATTATAGAAGACCCTAGTCGTCTTGTAGTTGTGAGGATCAATAATAAACAACTATAATTAGGGAAAGAATCAATTTATATTTAAATTAGCCCATGTAGTTTCTCATGCTTTCTCCCCATCTTTCCACCTACACACGGAATAATATAATGGCAGGGGATTAATGCTAAAGACAGTCTGTTAGTTTGGGCTAATAAATATCGTAAAAAGAATAATGATAATAATTTCCTCCACGCATTCATTCACCAGTTTAACTCAAACCTGAATTATTGAGAGTTTGTAATGTTGCTGGATGGAGCGTATCCTTATTTGTTACTTTCTTGACATAAGATTTAAGACGGTGAAGAAGGGTAGGAGGAAAGTAATGGGTAGGTGTATTACCTAATGTATTTTCATTAAAAAACAGGCTGCTTATTCATGTCTGGCATGCGAGGAGTTTTTGGATCCAACTGCTGCAGCTACTATGGACAAAATACTTGTAGTTTGTAGGTAATGGATTGAAGAAATTACTCGCAAGGATAATAAATAGAATTAGAGGAAGAGACGAAATGAAGGGGAATAGGGAATGGGAAACTACTAATTTTGCTTCACTTTTTGCAGAAGTGCAAGTGGATTAGTAACTGTTGGTTGAGAAATAGTCAGAGATAAGAATAAGTTGAGCTTTCACAACTCTGCTCTGGTGCTTGCATTGCATGCTTCGTTCTGAATATTATTTTGGAAATTGTTATCATTACTAAAATTATTATTATTAACTCACTCGGCTCTTTTGGGACATTATTTTTATTAAATATGAATGGACTTGACATCAACATCTATTGTTCTCTAACGTGTTGGTAGGAAGTAGACTGGACATATCTTTTTGTATATAACTACAATCATTACTACTACTACTACTACTACCACATCTGCTACTACTACTACTACTACTACTACTACCACATCTACTTCTGCTACTACTACTACTTCTACTACTACTACCACTACTACTACTACCACATCTACTTCTGCTACTACTACTACTTCTGCTACTACTACTACTACTACTACTACTACTACTACTACTACTACTACTACTACACCTCTACAGTGTGTATATTAAATAAACTGGGAGGGCTGCTGGAGTAATTTCCCTGGTTGAATAGCTTATAAATTTTGGATAGACATATAAATGCATAGGTACCGTATTTCGGGTTTTACTTCCCCCTACCTTTCCATAATAAAGAAATGCATTATCAAATCTTTCTCTAGTCAAGCCTTTAAAACAATAATTTTCCAGAGGAATTAAAACCAGAACTATAAGTGCTCTTGCTATTTTTGATATTAGGACACTGCTAGTGGTGCATTTTCCACCGTAACTCTCCGTCTGTAGTTTGGTATGTTCACCTTCAACTTCACACATTTAATCCTGTTTGTTTGGTCATTTAATCCGATAAATAATTAATTAATCTCTCTCTGCTGACCAGCCACAACTCTTTCTACCGTTTCTCTTACGCTCGATTGACGTGTGAATTCAATAACTATTTATTATTGAAACTGTACATCATTAGGGATAAGTCAGAATGTGTTCCTTTGATCCAGTTATACTACTTAGTCTTCCATAATATGTCCAAGGAATTTTATAATATGAAACGGGTAGTTTGGAAACCATATGTTGCAGTTTTTTTAGAGTAATGTACATATATACACACCCGAAGAAATCTAGCCCGGGTTACTATTGCAGCCCGGGTAGTTTCTGTTTGTAGGGTGAAGAATTTTAGCATGTTAAAATAATCAATTTAACATTAAATTAGCTAATTAGCAGGTATTATTAAAAATGAAGAGGCTGTTAGAAAAGGGAAGGATGAGGCTGTAGTTTACGCTGTATCCATTCGGAAAAAAACAATAAGGGCAAAAAATATGTTTAAACAAAATTAGGAGTACCCTAAATCCTCGCCCATATGCCGCCCTCGTTAATTCTGCCGCACGCCTATCCTTTACATGTTAAAAGGGGTATCGCTCACATGTTAATTATGCTTCAAAATTTTCTTTTTTTTCATAAATAAGCCGTGGCATATGGGCGAGGATTTAGGGTAATTTTAATTAAAAAAAATACAAGTACAAAAAATAGAAATGTGTATAAATATTTCGCGAAAGTGCCCTGGAATGGGCTCTGATAGCTGCACTCGGAGGTTTTTAAAGAAGGGTTAATTCGGAATCATATTTCTATTTGAGATTGGCTTCTACTTCTTAATCGTCTACTTTTCCCCGTTTAGTAAGTAAAGTAACTCATTTCAGAGATGGATTAAGTATCATTAATATCCCGTCTTTGTCTAGAAAAGTCAACTGGGTGGAAAAATAAATAATGGAAGAATCCCGGATAAAACCCGGCTCTTCTTTTCCTGTAATAATATCTATAGAATCCCCGGATCTTAAGCGATGACATTTATTTAGCTGAGAAATGTCAACGGAACATCTTCGTGGGATCTAATAGGCAAATACCCGGGACAGGGAAAGCATAATGTCTTTTACCCTTTTAAACTAACCTTTGTTTAGGCAAGGTGGGGCAGAATTCAGGGGAAGGGTGGGCTAAATTTGCCTAAAATTAGCAGGTTTGTGGTTCCATGTGGGGATTTAAAAATGAATGAAGATGTTGGCTCATTGTTAGGCAGATTTAATCTTTTAATCAGAATGTCAACTTGGGTGGGGAGGGTTCTATTTCTTGAGGGGGAGCATACTACCCGCATCACCTTTCCCGTCTCTTTTTTTCCAATACCCGTCCTACCTCCTATGCGGGATTAATTATATTACGGCCGGGTACTTTTTTCTTGCAAAGTTTAGAACTTTTTGTCGTCCAATTTCTGAGGAAATAGGGAAATATCCATGCGGGTATTATTATTATGATTTGGGGAATTGGAAGGCGGATTAAAATCCAAGATTTCGGTTTTAATTCAAGGTAAAGTTTAAGGTGAAATACAGAATTTATTTTATTTCCTTACCAAGTAGCCGTTGTACTTCGTCTCTAGCCATAAGAAGATTGTAGCTTGCATGAACTCCATAAGAAGCCCCGTTGTTCCGATTCGGATTTAACAAGTCCCCGGGTATTAGGACTAGCACTAGTAATATCGGGTAGACACCGGGGAACAATATCCTTTCGGTGGAAAAATAGCACCTCATCCTCACTATTCGTTTATTGGTTTTTTCATTTCAGGATTAATACTGTAAACAATTAGCAAGTCCCTGAGTTATAAACTGACACACCGATCTCATTTCATTGTATTTTTGTATACTTATTTATAGTATAACTGTCGACAGTTTTAATAAATTGTGATCTGAACCTGAACTTAGTTTTTAAACGAGGAGAGTTACAAAAAAAGCATGAGAAAAATGAATGCCAGGGATCCTGCTCGTTCTAAAGTTAGTGGAATACTGAAGGGAAAGTTGTCCGTGTTTGGGGATTAAATCTCTCTCCAACTACCCGGGTATCCCCTCCCTCTCTCTCTAGTCATGCAGTTGCCACACTAAAGTTTGATATGCAGTTTTTCTTGTAAACTTTTCAATAAGAACAAGCATTGTAGGTTGGAATTGGAAAGATAGGACGATGCGACAACTGAACAGAAGCAACAGTCTTTTCTCCATCTTTTCTTATTTATTTTAAGTTTGTTTGGGAAGAAGGGGACTTTGCATTTAGAATGCGGAAGTTCTATAAGTCAGTCAGTGTCTTTTGAAATAATTGTCCAAGATATACTTATAAAACTATAAAATAGGTAGGGTTTTTTGGTGAGAAGAGGTAGGAATTGGAATTGGCAGAGCAGAAAGTGTTAGCGATAAATTGTAAAGTTCATAAATTCTGTTTCAGTTGCTGCAGGTTTTTACTAAAAAATAATGATCGTATCTCATATTATGAAAGGCTAAAAGGTTTTATTTAAAAGTGAAGTCGGGTCTTTAATTTTTACTCGGAACATGAAGCATTTTATTCAACTAAAATACCTCAAAAAAGGATAAAAAGTTACCTCAAGAAATGAAAAAGAGAGTTTATGATCCGTTGAAATCCATAAGGGAGTAAAGAAGATGGATGGATAGGTTTTTAGCTCTAGGGTTTTATGCAGAAGAAGTAGTAGTTGTAGTAGTAGTAGTAATAGTAGTAGTAGAAGAAGATGTAGTAGTGGTAGTAGTAATATTAGTATTAGTAGTAGTTGTAGTAGTAATGGTAGTTGTAGTAGTAAAAGTAGTAGTAGTAGTAGTAGTAGTAGTAGAGGTAGTAATGGCAGATCAAAGTCATCTTTTAACAATAGCTGTTGTAAGTAGTTTCCAATCGGAGAAAGTAAGCAGGTAGGGAGCTGGGTAGTTAGGGAGGTAGTTTTAGGTAGTTCGGATTGGAAATCCTGAACGAATGGATCCTTGATTTAAAAAAAATGCCAATAAGAATAATGATGTGGGGGAGAAAGTTTCCTTTCTGCGGGTCTGGAGGATTTCATTGTAATAAAAAGTTTGGAGTTGTCAGTTTTTTGTTCTTTTTTAACATGGAAAGTAGATGGATGGATGGAATATTATGAATCTTATTTATTCTCCGGTTTGCTTCAATAATTCTCAGTCTTCCTATTTCTAAATGGAATATGGATTCAGTGAGAAGAGGAAAAATGTGAGGTTTTATTGAATTTTTATTTTTTATCTCAAGAAAAAACAGGTTTGTAGACGAAGAAGGGAAATTGAGTGGATTGAAACTGCGTGCAGCGGAAAAATAGGTTGGGAAATCGGTATGTGTTTTGAAACTCTGAGGAAAAAAGAAATGGTAGTAGTATAGTAGCAACAGTATCAGTAGTAGTGCCAGTAGTAGTAGTAGTAGTAGTAGCAACAGTATCAGTAGTAGTGCCAGTA
>JAQFZX010003424.1:0-12473 GCA_034682405.1 Hydroisotoma schaefferi | reverse complement strand
ACAAAAGCTTCTTCATGTTCATCTGGAGCCAATATTTTGATTAATGTACCATCAACGCACCCCCCTACTCTTGGAAAGTGGATTAGTAGTCGTTTCGCCCGCCGTCGTAGATGACTATCAATTGTCCCTACTAAGCCTACAATTTGACCCAATATCCGGTCCCAGTAGACTATTTCGTTAAAATGCCGGATCTCAAACGTCCCTTAAAGTCCATTAGATCCGTTTTATATTCAATAAAATAAATTCAATAAATGATTACTTAATTAATTTTAGAATTCATCCGTGCCTGTCACCTACCCCGGATGAAGACCTTTCCTCCACTCGTGCTGACCCTGGTGGAGATAACGATGCATTAGGTGACCTTTATGTCATTCTTTGGTCCCATTATCTACTCATTGTTTTCCCCTTTCTTCAATATAGACCCTTTAGGTCCTGTTTTCTCAATATTTGGCCAGTCTAGTCTCAATAACCAATATTTGTTATCTTACTTCCTTCGTTCAATTTTGCTTGGCATCCTCTCGTGTATTACCCTTCAAGGAACTAGTTTTATATTCTGCACTCTTGTTATCGCAGGTATCACCATGGTCGAAGTAGTAAGCACCCTTAAATTGTCTTCTACTAGGTCTTTTGGGGTTGCAAAACGTAACCTAAAAAAGGGCAAAAGAAATTGGACGACTGTTCGTAGCACAATGTGTCCAAAAAATCGATACTTCAAAGAGAACATGGCTTTATTAAGAGCTTTGGAAATCTGGTTGAAATTGTGGAATGAGGTCTACCGTTCTGGCACTGTTTTGAATTTTATGGTTTTGGAGTATGTCTAATTGCGGTTTCCAATTTTATTGCAATTCGACTCGGAACTGTATTAGGGTTTCCTCTTGTCATTGTTCCCATCTTTTTTTCCCTTGGAGCTTTAATATTTTATGTAGTTCTTGCCCAAATTGGTGCGGGTGTTTATGAGAACGTCAATAGGTATCTGGAACAGATGAGCATACTTTCATTGAATTCAAAATATGAGAGAAGAGTTATGAAGTCCATTCGACCTTTTGGAATAATGGCAGGGCCAGTCTGTACGATGACGGACACCATCGTGACTACAATTATGGATAATATGATAGATGGAACCATAACATTGATTATGATTTAATGAAACCGTTTAATGGGCAGCCATTGCTGGATGCATGGAAACATTAGAAGCTATATTTAAAAATTTGTAAAATACCACGAAATGAAAAGGAGGAGGTAGATCTATGCTTAATATTCAGATTTATGACACAAGTTGTCAGAATAAAGGAAGCATGGTTGCTAGGTAAACAAAATCTCAACAATTTTACAATATAGGTCATTCACTATAAATTAAATTAGAATTTAAACTAAGATACTTTAAAATAATAGCTGTAAATTATAAATAGCCTGTGATAGTGAAGGCTTTGGCCAATTCAATTTAGCAAAATGAATAAATACATATATACATACGAAACTAAATTAAACGCCGAAAACTTGTAAGATAAAAAAACCTCCTCCAAGCAGCTATATTAGCCCAGTCAATTGGTATCACCTACGGGTGCTGTTCTATCCTTTCACGCTTAGCCGTTTCATTTTACAATTGAAATGAAAACGGCTTAATTGCTGTCTCTGGTATTTATGTGGTTGCACAGCCCCTACACACCGTATCTTCTTCCTTTTTGGTTTGGTTTTTTTTCAAACCCGAGGATATTCAAGCTTGTTTAAAAAACAGCTTTTCAGAAATTTTTCACACTGTCGAGTCAATCTGACCCCCACAGGTACCTAGAACTTCGGATTTTACGAAAAATAATCAGTTCTTTGTTGGTTTTGCGTAAAAGTAGAGGAACTAATTTTTAGAAATTTTTCACCCTATTGGGTGCACCTCACCCCCACGGGTACCTTAAACTTTTGATTTTGCAGAAAAGAATCTGTTCTTTGGTACTTATAAGCAAAAGCAGAATAACAATATTTTTCAAAAGTAATAAGTACCTTTCCAACAATACTATGCTTGATAGGGGTTAGCTTAAAAAAATTAGTGAAATTAACCCCACTCCCAGGGGGTGTGACAGAATCAGCCCATCTACATCTCCCAGAGTTTCTTCACCCCAAGAACCGAAATCCGAAAACAGAATGCAAAACAGTGCAACAGTTCGAAAGTTATCGCTCGGACGGACAGTCAGCCAGCCAGTCAGCATGACAGAGCATTCACAGCGGAAGGTTAAGAAGACGGAGAAGATGGGGAGTGAGAAAACCTTGGAAATGAACTTTAGGAGGATGGTCACCTTAATGCTTTGGATGGGGTTCATGCCTCAGGTCGGAAAGGGTTTTGAGGTAGGTTAAGAAGACATTGCAGATGTGGAGGGAAGAAACCTTGCAGATGAGCTAGGGGGGATAGTCACCTTAATTTCATACTTTGGGTGGGTTCAAGCCTCTCAGGTTGGAAAGGTTTTTGAGGTAGGTTAAGAAGTCAGAGGAGATGTGGAGGGAGGAGACCTTGGAGATGAGCGGAGGGGGATCGTCACCTTAATTTCATACTTTGGGTGGGTTCAAGCCTCTTAGGTTGGAAAGGTTTTTGAGGTAGGTTAAGAAGTCAGAGGAGATGTGGAGGGAGGAGACCTTGGAGATGACCTGTAAGAGGATGATCACCTTTATGCTTTGGGTGGGGTTCACGCCTCAGGTCGGAAAGGTTTTTGAGGTAGGTTAAGAATACAGAGGAGATGGGGAGTGAGATAACCTTGGAGATGACCTTTAGGAGGATGATCACCTTTATGCTTTGGGTGGGGTTCACGCCTCAGGTCGGAGAGGTTTTTGAGGTAGGTTAAAAAGACAGAGGAGATGTGGAGGGAAGAGACCTTGGAGATGAGCTAGGGGGATAGTCACTTTAATTGCATGCTTTGGGTGGGTTCAAGCCTCTCAGGTTGGAACGGTTTATGAGGTAGGTTAAGAAGACAGAGGAGATGTGGAGGGAGGAGACCTTGGAGATGACGTTTGGGGAGATGGTCACCTTCATGCTTTGGATAAGGTTCAAGCCTACGTAGACATAGCTAGTCTTCAACCGATTTGCTGAAGACTTGCCTGACTTTAAGTTCCTGAAGAATAGAATACTTGTTTAAAATAAACATGGACTGGAATCAATAATATCATGCTCGTCTCCTGAAGAACTACTTTGTACCATGCATCCTGTTTATTTACGAATAAACTATACTTCTTATCCTTTTTAGGCCATAGTCAAACCAGTCCGTATTCTATAATTTTACCTGTTTATTTCAACCCAGCTTCATTTCCATAAAAATGGATTAAATTATAATGCCAAGTTATTGTTTAAGGTTTCTAGCTTGGCTGAATGTGTCTTTTACGAAGTCAAAACCACAAACATATAACTTCCGGCCGGGCCAGCTTTAAATAATCAATCTGCTAATCTAATTTTGGTAGAGGAATTATCAAATCAATATAGAAATAAAAATACAAGATGGATTAGATTAGATAAGATGCCACATTCCAAATGTGTACTCAAATAGTTACACGGATTGAAGTAACATCAGAAAGATAGTAAATAATTTGAATAAACTCCTTATTTCCTTGAAATATTCAATTATTCAGAGAATAAAACTCTTAACTATCCGAAGAACAAAACCTTCAACATTAGAAATAATACAGAAAGTTTATAATGGGGATGAAATCCTTCCATAAACAATTAAATTATGCAGAGAATTAAACGTGTAAAGCTATTGCATATGGCATTTGTTAGAAAAATATTAAAATGATATGAAAGTTTTGCTGTCGGGCGGCCATACACGGACTCGAGTTTAAAATATTAATAACCTAAACGTAAAATAAGCTATAAGTCCTTACAAAAACAAATACATTTAAAAAAATCCAAGGTTCCGAATCCAACAAATATTATTTATCGAAAGGTCTGTTTGTATAAACTGACATCTCCGCTTATCCGGAGGTAATAGATTTCGTAGAAGTAACTTATTTCCCAGTCTTGGAAAGACCTAGATTGACTTCACAACCTCACCTTCCTCATTATTGGAATCGTTAACGTTCATTGTATTTTTTTAAATTGACATTTACATTTAAACATAAAAACATTCAAAAACTTTGATAAAATTAAAACAGAATGGCCACGGAAGGAATCTGGAGGGCTTTTGACATCTCATTGAAACTGTACAACGCTGTTGGCATATCTGATTACAAAATAAGAGTGGACGTTCCATGCGGAGGTTTAGTATTTTTAAAACGTACTAAACGGGAAAGTTGGAAATTAAAAGCTGCATCCTTCTTCTTCATGCTTAATTTTTATATATTTTTATGTCGTCTTAGTTTTAAGTTATTTATTCAGAAGAAAGTTGAAAGAAGTAAGGAGGACGTGCTGGATTTGGCTAATGTTACGTTCCTTGTTATGTTGGGCATTATCACATATCCTGTGGTTAAAACCTTGAGTTTCACTCCTCAAAAGATAGGAACCGTTTTTAACCGAATGGAGGACGTCATCCGATGCAAGTCAGGTAAACAGGTTGAACTGGTTACATCCACACGTCACAGTCACACCTTTTATTGTCCTTTATTGTTATTTGCATCTCTTGGCGGTTGAGCCTATGAGATTGATTGTACACTCGTGTATTAAATATGGTAGGGTTCTACTAAAACTAAATTATTAATAATAAGATAATACCTATTTTCAGTTTCTACTGTAGCCAAAGCGGACTTAGTGTAGTTCTATACGGTTGTCTTATAACACTGTCCGTCTGTATGTACCAATCGTCCAAACTACTCTAGGCTAACAGAATACAGTTAACTGTACTCTGTTAAGCTAGTTGGACCTTACCTTACGTTCAGTTGGAAAAAAATCCATACTCTCTTAAATTTTGCAAAGCGACGTGTTTAGGCGTACGGAATCTTTCATTGTGATACTGATAAAAGACCCACCATCCCGCTGGTAGATTACGATAAGTAGATCTTGAGCAATGGATGTGCTGTAATTCACACTTAAGGTAGGCTGCCAAACCAGGTTTATGGGGTTTGATCTAGGTACCGGTGGTGTAAGGGTGGGTAATGTTAAAATTCGGGTACATTTGAAAGTACAAGTCTATTAGACAGGTTTTGAATTCAATCAAACGCTCAAATTATTAATTTAATTTCAGAATTCATCCGTGCCTGTCACCTACCTCGGGTGAAAGCCTTCCCCCCGATGATGTTGACGTTGATGGAGATAATGATTCATTTCTTCACCTTTGGGTCATTCGTAGGCTTCCCTGTCTACGCCCTACTTACCCCTCTCTTTAATTTGGACCCTTTAGGTCCTATTATCTCAATATTTTACAAACCTAGTCTCAGTTACCAATATTTGTTATCCTACTTTCTACGCTCAACTTTGTTTTGCATCAACGCGTATTTGTTTTCTATTATGTACCCTTCTCATAGCAGGTCTCACAATGATCCAAGTAGTTAGCACCCTCAGACTATCTTCCACTAGATCATTCTTATTTGCAAAACGTAACCTGAGAAAGCGTAAAGGAAAGTGGAAAAGTACTATAAGCACAATTTGTCAACAAAATCGTTACTTTAAAGAGAACATGGCTTTATTAAGGGTTTTAGAAGTCTGGTTGAAGTTATGGAATGAGGTCTACCGGTCTGATGCTGTTTTGAATTGTACTGTTTGTGGAACATGCCTTATATCCGTGTCCAACTTTATTGTTATTCGACTGGGAACTGTTTTAGGTTTCCCACTTGTCATTGCACCAATCGTTGTTTCCTTTGGTGTTTTAATAAGCTTTGTAGTTGTTGTCCCAATCGGAGCTCGTGTTTATGAGAACATCAATAGATATCTTCATCAGATGAGAATACTTTCATTGAATTCAAAATACGAAAGAAGAGTTGTGAGGTCCATTCGACCTTTTGGAGTTATGGTAGGGTCATTCTGTACGATGAGGTACATAATTGTGGCCACAATCATGGAGTATATAATAAATGGAACCGCAACTTTGATTATGATTCAATAGAACCATTAAACGGGCGACCTACGACCGGGTTGCCGACAACGCGACATAGTATGATCGAATAGTAACGGCAGGATACCACGATGAGCAATAGGCAGAATGGTTTGTGACGGCATGGTCAATGGAAACTAAGTAATCATAAATTTAATTATTACATGAAAAGCGTAACGTTTTTAGTGTTAATTTAAATTGGGTATGTATCACTAATATAAGGTAGATTAATAACATCCGTAAGAAAAAATAACAGACCAAAAATCAACTGTTAATCCAGGTTACATTGATAAGCAGAACGGCTGCGTTTATTTTACTCTAAAATACGGTTAAATATGGTAAATAAGCATAAAACGGATTAAAAGTAAAAATAAATTTCAAAAACGGTGTAAGACAAACAAAAAAGATATCTTTATTAAGAAGTAGATTTGTTTTGGTCAAATGTAGTGCGAAATGCTTGTGGTTTAAGTTTATTTTATCAATTGAACGCGTAGTGATTGCATGACAGCTAGAAATAACTGTATTGTTGCGTCAATTAGAATTATAATATGGTGAAATCAATTTATGTTGAAAATCAATAAAAGAAAAGCTCAATATTCATATTTATTGTCGTCAACCCATGGAGTAAATTATGTTGTGTATAATGTAATATATTCTTGGTTAATAAAGAATAAATGTTGCTGCGTATTGGATTAAGAAGGGATGGCCGCAGTTATAATTATTTATTATTTGTGATTGAACTCCGATAACTGAATTGTGTTATTGTCATGTTCTGGATTATTAAATGGGAATTAATAAGGTGAAATAAGCCCACTACTAAAACCAAACTACAACTAAACAATTCAAGAACTGCCCAAACAGAACATAAGTTATTGTACCACAATAAAATGTATGAGAAGGAGAACAGGCTGATATATCTATTGTGCAAGGATTTGTATATTAATTAATGGTTTGAATGTGAGTATCCCACTGGGATTTATTCTCGTGATTTAACCGGATTACCACTATCACTAGATCTGGTCCGATTTGTGATGGAATGCGTTTTACTCTTATGGGATACAAGTACATGAAGGTAGGTTTGGTTTATAATTAGAATAATAATTATAAGAACTCTATACGGTTCCAAGGCATTAACTCACAAGGCACAAGGTGAATCACATAAAATCAGACTACAATATCATCAATCCCAAAATCACGGTGTGATGGGATTTGTTCTACGAATCATAATGTGAGTAACGCAGCTCTCCTTTTCTTAACCTGACTGTAACTTGAAATAAATCTTTAGTGACGGCAACGGTACTAACCGTAACTACGAAGACCTGGGGCTCTTTTAACCAAAACCGAAGACGGATTTTGATTCGAATTATTGACTTGCTCCCTCGGGCTCTCACCCATGGAGCCGAACAAACCGAATAAACCGTGGGGTTGAAAGCGTTTTAAAAACGCAAGAACCCGGTTCGCTACTCCGATTTCAACGGGTTTTAAAACCCCACCAGCCCCATTAGTCAAATCCCCAGCTCCTCCAAATGGAACGTTTCTTAAAAGTTCCTCAGCATCTTAAGTCGCAGCCTCCATTCCCAAATTGAGTCCCAGGCCCAGTCCCTCATTAAGTATGAGTTTTAAGGCCCCACCGGATAACAATGACTGCATGAGGATTGAGGCTACCAGTTTTGCGATGTTCTCCTTTGATAAAACGATCTTCATAATACTCGAGCCAAAACAATCAGCTAAAAGGGTCGGCCTAATTAAGGCTTTACTTTGAAAAAAGATTCATAACCTGTATTATTTAAAATGTACGTAGCAAAACCATGAAACGTTATATGGTTTATCGAAAGGCCAAATGGTAATCAGCTGACGCATTTGTTTATGTGCTTGTCACCTTTAACATTTACCTCCCAATATTAATTTTAATAATGACCTATCGCGAGAAAACACGCTTAACTTGTTGACTAAACAAATTTAGATTTGGACTAGAGTCGAATGGCATACCCACTCCGAATTACGTATGTCCGCGGAATAAAATCGGTCAGCGTTTGCTGAAGAGGCATAGTATTGACCCTTTTAAGGTCAAGGGGGAACAACCAACCCCAAAAGGGCAATTATGCACAACCGCTAGGCTAGCCCCTCTAGTCTCACACCAAGACGGTCAATATCGGCCTAATCCTGGTTTATAAAGGGTAAGGCCCATATTTAAATAAATAAATTAGAATGCCATGAACTTTCACTCCATTAACATTTTGGGATGTTATTCCGTTCTTGTAGTCCATTATTGAAATTAATATTATGAGAAGGTAAAGTCAAATAGCATACGTGAGGGGATTAATGTAATGTTTTGTTGGAATATAATTAAATTTCCATGAATGTCTTCTTATCAAAAAGTATTAAATAGCAGTCCACCTCCTTGGCTTTCTTTGTCCCACCATTTGCTAAACAATTAATAATTTAACTTAGGAATATTCGTATTAGGTACAGAAAAAACAGTCGAGTCAATAAACACGCTAAGTCGCTTCTCCAGGGTCAGTTTATCTATTTGAGTACTCAACTTACAAAAAATTTCAACCGCACGGCCAACGATAATATCCCATTTACGACCAATACAACAAGTTTTCTAACGGTTTCATTCTGGCAATAATGGGTAATGCATTAAGAACAAAAGAGTTGTAATATTATAAAAATATAATACAAATATAAACGATTGGGTTTGTTAAAAAATACTTTTCAGTCTCCTTCAAAGCCCTCCTAATACTCCTATTTCTCAGCCTTCCAGTTCAATCCCAACAAATGGAGACAACTTCAGCAATGCCAACCCACAACTTTGAGTTTCAAGATCCCTCTCTACTCCTACTGCAATGCACTTATCATTTATGGAGGTTATCCAACCAAACCCGAACCCTTGCAGCCTTTGACTCCATTCTCACCCCAAACTACAACTATGGGTTGTGGACCCTTCGTTCCATCGATTCCCTCACGACCACACCCCCTCTAATCTCATTTCATGAACAATGTTCAGTCAACATAATAATCCACAGAGATGAACTCAATCCCGAAAATGATAAATTGTATTCCATTCTCTTGGACTCCAAGCACACAAGTACACTTGGCGTGCAAAGAATCACATGTTCATTTGTCTTCATACAATGGTTCGATTTGCCCATTGTTGCATTTCAAATGGACACTAAAATATATGTCCACACTCTTTTAGAACCGAGTAACCGTTTTCCGCAGTATTACTTTTGTCCCTGGTGATGAACGTACATTAATCCTCTAACCAAAGAATTATCCATTTCATCCATGGATTATTAATTTATTAAAGAAATCAAACAGACTCGGGAATATTTAAGGAATGTAAGACTAAACATGGACATGTTTTATTCCACCGAAAAGTTCGGAGCACGAAGGGATTGTCCATGGTTGTATTTTACGGAAAGACCGTACCCGGGTTATTGTTACTACATAGAAACCATTTATGACGCCCTCAGTATAACCTTCAACTTTACTCTAAACGGATTGGAAGAGACGGCTGAAAGGTCAAAATACGGTCATCTCTTAGTTGCAGTTTGGTACAATAATCCAGCCGCACCTCGAACTGCCACAAACAATATATTGTATTTTACTATCTTGACCAGAAGGGTTTTGTACTGTCGGCCTAAAATAACTAAACAACTTGAGCTATTATCTTTTAATGTTTGGGCCTCTCCATTCGGTTATGAAATATACATTGCTCTATTCTTTCAATCCCTTATTCTAATTCTTTTAGTCAAATTAACAGTTTTGGATTGTTTGGCCTTGCTAATTGTACAAGGAATAAAATTACCGAGGAGGAGAAAGTGGCTAATTATAATCGTCTCACTCCTACTCACCACAATTATAGCTAGTTGTTATCAGAGTTTAATAACGAGTAAACTAATCGTACCTGCCGAGTATAAACCTATTGTAAACCTCTCAGAATTAGTTAGAAACGGAGGTAAAATTGTACTTAGTTATTTGGTTGATAAGAGTAAAGAAGATCATGTCCTTGGCAAATATTGACTTTATTAAATTTGGAATCGAAGAATTCTTTCCACAAAGTGTGATTTTATGCTCCGTGGAAAGTAATGCTAGTCACGCCCAATTTAATCTGATCCGTTTACAAACTTCAACAGTATTTGGTATGTTTTGGATAAATACGGACGTAGAAACTGCGCGATTCAGCTGTAACCTTGCATTTAATACGAGCATTGCCTTGTAAGTCTTGTAGAAGAAGTGACCGACCCACTTGGATACGTTCGATTTATTTCACAAGTCTTCAGTTGGAATGGAAACATTATTTTGCGAAGGATTGGAGAATATCCTGAACATGGATTTATTAATTTTTGGGAAGACATAAGTTTGTATTATTAAACGACACAACGTTCGTATTTCTAGGAAAAGCTTAAATTTAAAAGAGAAGGAATTGGAAGAAAAAGGAAGGAACGTTTTGAATCTTTCGGACTTGGCATCTGTTTATTTCGTTTTTGCAATCATGATTGCAATTTCATTTTCCATTTTTCTGCTCGAAAGAAACGTTCCACTTTTTATTTACATCCTTCGTCGTCTTTGGAATAAAATTATTTCTTGCACTCATAATTCACTTTGGGTGTTTAAATATATTAAAGCTAGATTACGATTGTGGATAATGTCATGTTATCGTAAATACTTGTTATATCCGAGATATTCGTTATATGCTCATCTAGAAACACTAATAAACTCAGCCTCAATAATACTTATTTTATTGTCCTTTTATTTGTCCTATCATACATCCTATAAGTTGCTATATATAAACAGGTATTAAATTAGTAGTCATCTTCTTCTGGCAGGATAATACTGTCCAATATATGCATCATCCCATTTGAGCTCACTATGTCTTTCAAAATTACTTTAGCAGTGTTCACCTTAGATTTTGGAGCAAATAAATTGTAACCATTGCAGTCTCCGCCATAAACGCAACCACGAGAGGGTATCAGGGGGTATAAATAGCAAAGAATAGGAAGGGGTATGGCTGGCCGCATAGGCGCGATCACTGCGGGTACGAGGGTACATTTGTAGCCCCTGGTTTTATATTTTACCCCCTAGAGTTCATGAAAGATTTTGTCCTTCACATGTTAAGTAGGGTCCGCTCAGTGCCGCTAAGCGACACCCCTCCAATCCTTTAGTGCTATTTGTACCACCTGGTACCTCCTCGTGGTAGTGCCTATGGCTTGGCGGAGCCTGTTTATCATTAAAAGGTATCATCATATAGCCTTTCATGAGTTTTAGGGGGTACCATAGAAAACTAGGGGCCAAAATGCACCCTCGTAACCCCAACTGCTGCGACAGTGATACTCCAAGCCCTCAAATGAAAGTGTTGAATTTATTACCGTCATTTTCCCATTCTTATTGCAAACTTCAACGGGATTTTGTCTGGTGGGAAGTTCATAGGTCAGATCAGGTCGGAAGGATTCTGAAGTCATCATTGAAGACAAGGCATGATTTTTATAACCAATTTTTTGGCCGTGTTATGCTAATAAAATAATGCCTTCCGTAATCCGAATAGTAAACTTTGTCCGTATTTATTTATCTTGTCAAATATGTACAGTCGAATTGCATTATTTGAAGAAAAGCAGCCCTAACACTTCCGAACGCTTCTTCATTCGGGATGTAAAAAGTACAATGAGAATTATCCTCACTTTTTCAAAGATTGATCGCTTGAGGTTATACGACTAGGACTTTTGCTAAACCAAATTACTTCATTATTCCTTTAGAAAATCCTTCATTTAGAATTTTTAAACCTACGAGTGATTTTATTACTTTGCCTCAAAGTATCTTCGGCGGAATATGATCCTATTTATATTTAACTTATGCAGAAATCTCCAGGTTTTGAAATTAATATATTGGTAACCCCTCCTAGTTAGTAGGCCCCTCAAAAAAGCCACAAATTTATTAGCTGTCTGGGTCGCTTTTCTAGACAATCCGGACTATGATTTTGGTCTTAAAAGCCCAGAACATAAATTAACAAAAACTTATACTACTAATACTGCCATATACCGATAAGGTGGAAACGGTCCAGTCTTTATTTCTTAAGAGAACGCTTGCTGTTCCCCGAGCTACCCCCAATTATATAGTGAGAGCCGAATGCGGTCTGACTAAACTATCACTAAATGTCCTTAAACTAACCCTTCGCTACTGGTACAAAATTCTCCTAATGGAGGAGGACAGGCTCCCTCGCATCTGTTTGGAGAGGCTTATTCACTTGGATAAAGCCGGTTACAACGATTCTTCTTACAACTGGATCAGCAAAGTCCGTGAGACCTTAGACCATATAGGGATGGGGGACCTTTGGGATACTAAGGAGGCAAGTGATGTTGCAGTACAATTTCAAACTATACTGAAAAACTATGAAGACTATCTCAGGGAGGACGATCTTAAAAGAATTGATAATAGCTCATTCTACCCATTCTACAGCCGTATTAAAGCAATGCA
>JAQFZX010003423.1:0-12474 GCA_034682405.1 Hydroisotoma schaefferi | reverse complement strand
TATACAAGTTTGTCACACAATATAAAAAGCTGGAGTCAAAATAAACAAATAAAAGCTGTATAAATAGGACCAACATGACATTTGAAGTGACTACCGTATTTCCGGATTTAATTCCCCACCCCGGTTTAATTCCCCATGGCAAATCGGAGTTTGAAACAATAATTCCCCAGGGGAATGAAATCGGGAAATACGGTACATACCATTTATTCTGAGGCTAGTAGGAAGTAGAATGTATTGCTCAAGTTAACTAGTTGGAAACACTGATATTTTACGTCAAGGCGAAGCAATAGAATTAGAATTACAAATACGAACTCCAGCACACGCTTAGCGCTTGTGAAATTCAGTAATGCAGAGTGTGCAACTCCATGACCCTTCCGGGGGAGCATCCAAAGGTGGAGAGAGACAATACATGTGATAGCCTCGATCACAGTCATCGCAAAACAGTAGTTGGTCCTAAAATTGATAAAACATACGGTTTACTACTATGGAAAGTACTTGCAAACTATGTTTGTAAACGCAAAATGAGACAGTTGTCTACATCAGATATCATTAATAGCTAAATTTAAAAAACTTACGTCATTATCTGAAGTTCCACAGATTGAACAACACTTGCATTCAATGCACTGCCAACGATACTTTTTCACTGAGATTATCATGTTGGCTGTAAACTGAAGACACGTAGGATGGCCTAAAAATTTATATGCATAAATAAGCGATAAAGCGATACATGTTATGATTCCAACAGCTTTATACAAGGTCATGTTTTGTCTACTTACCTGATCGACCACAATCAGAACAAGAGACGAGTTCCTCCGGACTGCCAGACTTTTTATTTTCCACAGCATCGCCGAGACAGAAGTCACAGTAAGGCGATGCTTGAACTCTGGGTTTGCCGTCATCCGGCCTTTTTGGTAAATTCTGATCCTCAGAACCAATAGGAGCAGACGACCCACTGCTGGGAGCATCTGATGGCGTGTTACTTGCTGACCTTGACTGCTGCTGTTGAAGATGTTGCTGTTGTTGAGGATTCATCTGCTGATGCTGTTGCATGTAAGGTCCAGAAGGAGGACCTCCTGGGGGAGGATGATGGTACCCATGGGGAGGCTGATGAGACATGAGATGAGGTTGCTGCTGGGGAATCAAATGCGGTGGGGGTTGATTATGTCCATGATGCATCATCTGCGGCGGTGGCATCATATTCCCACCGACAGGTAAGTTCCCAATTGGCATCAAATGAGAAGAAGGTATCGGCTGCTGAGGTTGCAAAGTCGGAGGCTGTAGTCCTCCTACAGGTTGCTGTGGGTGGAGTACCGGTGGTGGCATGCCTCCTCGGCTTCGTCTTGCTATATAAAGAAATGAAATAAAATTGGAGATCAAATATTTGGCAAAACTGTTACAACAAAAAATGATGATACAATGTTAAACTTAAACTATCTAGCAGAAGCAGGAAAAGGGATTTCCATAAACAATTTGGACTAACCTTCGAAAGTGATCACAAGAGTTAGAGAGAAACTAGAGACAGGAGTCGAACAGCGTTCCTGTGTCCGTACACCGTAGAAGGAGTCCAAACTGCCTATGGAGCTTACATTTTACCTTGCTCAAGTTTCAAAAATCATATATTTTATATGGTTTATTAAATGAACCTATCTATCAGCGATTGAGTGAAACTACATTAGCATTAGGTCATCCATTTTGTATGCCTTGCCTTACTAGTTAAAGTTAAATAAAACTCGAGGAAAGTTAAAGGTATGTCTCCCGTGCATTCTTTTATTAACTTAGAAATAAAAACGATCATGCCATATCGTAGTCAAAACTTATTTTTAGTGCAGAACGTGTAAAAGTGCAAACAATTGTCCAGCATTGGAATAGTTGTTTTACTGTCTAGTCGCTGATGCTTGGCTCTTCTAATGTTACATAAATCCTTATTCATGTTCAAAATTTGAGTAATTTTTAAACTACAACTAATGATGAAACTAATAGCCTATAAATATAAGGCATTTTCGTGCCGCAGTTGCATATCGTGCAATACTTTTTTCGCGTCTTTTGGGATTAGCACCATACGTTTACTGACTATAATTTCTCATAACAATTAAAATGGTAAGCATACTATTGGTCTTAAAATTCATTCATTTTCATATCCTGTAACGCCGACTCCACTTGTAAAACTTTCAGTCTTTTCTACTCCACTCTAGATTTGCTAAGAAAAGTGGTATGAACTGAGAGGATGTATTACAACAACTATCAAATTATTTTGAGATTTTAAACTTACCCTATCAACTTATTCAAAGCTCTGATTAACTGACTATTGTTCCACAAATATTCGACTTAGTTCATTAAAACTATAGCTGACAAATCCCATCAAATAAACAAATTCATGATTTCCAACTAGAGATTAATATGACTCAAATAGGCTTATGTCAGCTAACAACTTTATAAGTGCACTCAGTGTAAAATATCTGCTGAATTATAATTATTAATGCAATTCATTCGAAGATTTAAGGCAATATCACGCTTACTGTTCTCGAAGTCGTACACGCTAACTTATCAAAAGTATGTTAAACATGAATATGCTAACGCGACGGTTACGGTAGGATGTAGGAATAATAGTGTAGGGAATTTCGCAAGGAATTAGGAATAGTAGGAAAGTTATTTGAACAGACACTGCGAGTCCTGTTCAGTTCAGCTCATTTTAATAAGGATAGAACTTAGACTTTCGGTATGGACCTTCGTCACGTTTAGGTGAAGCTGGAACGCTGCTATCATCTTCTTCCTCATCCTCCTTCTCTTTGTGTGAATGGGTGTAGTGATAAGTCAATCCTGGACGAGTTTTGTATCTTGCTCCACACACTACATATTTTTCAACATAGCAAAAATTAGCATAAAAGAAATACAGTCACTCACGGTAGAACGCTAAATACTTTTATAAATGGCAAAAATTCAAATCTAGATATGAAAAACTAATCAACTTACAATCACAAGCGAACGGCTTTTCCGAATCAGTAATAGGATCATAGGTTATTTTCCTCCTGTTTTTGTTAACTTGTCGAGGTGTCTTAGGCTTGGCTTTTCCCTTCTTCCGTTTACTGCTGTAGCTCTCCTCGTAATCGTAATCCGAATCTGCATCTGGTTCATCAAATTCTCCAGCGTCAGGAACATCCAGTTCATCGTAAAACCATTCCTAAATTAAAATGTTTAATGATAAGCCTAACTGAACAAGAAGCCTCAAGCAGCTAAAATACGACATAAAGTTCCAAAACGAACCGGTTTCACAGGCTCATCCTTTGGAATAGTCTCCTTAATTTCTTCAGGTATGGCTGAGGAAAGGGTACCCCCGCTACTACTAGGTACAGGTCCTGTAGGATACGGCGACGCTTCGATGGGCAACGGAACAGGCTCTTCTTCCACAGGATCTTTCCTCAGATGAAGTCGAGGTTGCATGAAATTGTTTAAATACTGGCGTCGCTTCTTCCTCCATCGTTTCGAAGGGTAGCTATAGATCTGACCTTCCTTCAGTCCGGGTAGACGCTGCCGTTGATCCATAAACAGATTGGAATGATTTTGGGCAACACCTAATCATAAAAAAACACCCTAATTTTAGCATTCATTACTTTAAATCATGAAATACGGAATACTACCCGAATTTCTAAGAGATAATTACCCGTTTGAGAATCCAAAAATGGTAGGCGCATGGTTCGCTCGGCCCCCAGCCGTGAATTGTATTGAGCAGCATTTTCAATCGTCTCTCGATAAACTGGATCGTTTAGATAACTAAAAATAAATTTAGAGATGACAGAAAATTAAATATAAATTACAAAATCATTCTCCTACTTTTATTTCAAAAAAATTCGGATATTTTTTTTTTTGAAACTTACTTCTGAATTTTGTTTACAAGCACAGGATTCAGAATGATTTCTGAGGCCATTGTAGATTGTACATCAACCAAAATCAATTACCGCACACTTATTATCATTAAAAGGTTAAAACTTGTCAAAATTCTAAGATAATTCGGTCAAATTAGCACATATTAAAGGTAGGATTAGGATTATAGTAGTTTACTACAGCAAAACCACTGACAAATATGTAAACAAAAAATATGTAGATTCCAAAATTCCAATTCCAACTAATACTGCATATTTCCTCCTAGCCTATCTTTCCTTTTTTGACTAGGTATAAACGACGTACAACTTCTCAGACTTACTAACCTGTAACCTCCCTTATCGGCTCTATTTGCTTATCTATTTAAACCTAATTATTAAAATGCTTATCCAGTTTTGGGAAGAAATCCGTCAAAATGTCTCCTTCCTTGCTGTTGCTGATGCTGATCGATAAGTACAGCAGCAACTTGCACACACACCTATACACAACCTATCTATACTCGGGCTTGGGATGCATGCACCTACTTCCGTGACCCGGTCAAAGGTCAACTCTTGCATAAATTAGAGGCAAAAGAGGGTTTTTTTCTAACAGAGAAGAAAGGGGGGTGGCCTCTCCGAAAAACCCGTTTTTGTCAGCGTTTTCGGTGGGCACACCCCCAACATTGGATAAACCCGATTGGTCTCAAGTTGGACGAATGCCGGCGAAAAGGTTGAAAAATAAACGCGTAAAAAAAACTCATAACCGTTCATTCTTCTTTGCCTCGTTTTGGAGTGAGGAAGGTTTTTTAGGGTTTTTAGGGTTTTATTTTTATAAAATAAAATTGACGGAAAGTTCAATAACTTTTTCAAAATTGGGAGTGAATAACGGATAAGGTGTTATCTGGATGGAAGATAAGTGAACTTTGGGAGCCGTTCAAATCAAAAGTTCAAGTTCAGTGGAGGATTGTGGATGGAATCGTGGATTGCGAGGCTGAGGAAGTTTTGACGGTTTGGTTTGGTAGGTTTTATTTTAAATTAGCGTATTATAATAATAGATAAGCATTTGGTCATTGATAAGATGATGTTTGGAATATTATTTAAAGCAGAAAAATAAGTAAGGATGACGGAGGTAAATGGATGGGAATTGCAGAAAGAGAACATTCAGCCGCTGACATCAGGTCGGAAGTTGTCATTTCTCCAGAGCTCCTTCGATGCAACCAAAACAATGGCAGACTATGAGCACCAATTGGAAGAAAAGATAAGGTAAAAAAGGTTAACTTTAAGTTGGAAGTTTGGATTTGAAGGATGTAATTTTTTGAGTTGGTGTGTGTGTGTGTGATTTCCGAGGTTTTAAAATATATAATTACTTAATAAAATGGGTATTGATTATTGCAGGGAATTGGAGAAAAAAATTGATGAGGGGGAGAACTCTGCCGATCCTCTCCAGTCATGGATTGATCTCTTCCAGTTAATGGCCAATAGTAGGTTAAACGTCCAGCTGAAAGCCCGTTTGACGGAAAAGTTGAAGAAATGCGTCAAGCTGTACTGGAATGATCAACGTTATAAGAATAATAAGAGATTTATAGAAGTGTTTGTCAAGTACAGTGTAAGTTCAAGTTGGGATTTATTCATATTATTTGTTAAGAGCAGTTTGACTTCAATTTGCATAAAAGCTAGGCTCATTTTATTGTGGTGTGCAAATTAAAATGTTAATAATTTAATCTTTGTCTTTTAGCATTCTGGAGATATGGAAATGGACTTATCCAAGCGTATAAAGTACCATGGTCTTGCTCTTGATCATGGCATAGGGAAAACCGTCAGTTTAATCTATATATCACAGGCAGAGGCTCAAGAAGCTTTTGGGTTGGACGCGGATGCTGTAGCTACACTTCGGAAAGGGATTGAAATAGGAGCAGAGCCGGTGGACCAAATTCAAGATGCTTTAAGGTTAGTATTATTCGGAAACGAGAATTCTAAATATGTTTCTTATACTACTTGTAGTAAATGTCAGTTCAATGTATTATTTGTATGACATAACTACAGGCAACTGGAGCACCGTGTTGCAAAACGTTTAGCTGAAAAGATGCTGGATTCTGACAGCCAGGATCAGCGAAATTTTGGTTCTGGTGTTCCTGTTGTGGGACCGTCTAACCAGGCATCCTGTTTTCGATCTGATCTGGCTCCTGCAAATCCTATCCGATCAGCATTCCCAAATCCATCAGGTGTAAAGATAAAGAATGAAAATAAGCCTATAGATGTATTTAAAGTAAGTGCCTTGTTGTTGTTTTGCAGTTTAGTTTTGATAACATTTTACTATCATCTAAATACTGAGACGTCACAATTTGTTTATTATCACCAGGGACCAAGTGCTCCTGTGAAACAAGTTAAATTAGAAGAAACCCAACAGATTTTTGCTGAAGCAGAGAATCTGCTGAGTGAAAATATACTTCATCCATCAACTTGGAACAAGCCGGGGGTCGTGCTGGAAGAAGAAGCTGAAGCTGTCATTCCTCCCCCTCGTGTTCGATTTCAGGGTAAAAATCATCTTACTTTTTTATGTGCTAGTATCTGGAGTCTGGAGTTGTGCCCCATCACTACATTCTAGACTAGGCTAGTAATTTGTAATTATATTTTTTTATTAGTTTACACTGAGTCCAGTGCAGTCCCATCCGATAGTTCTGCCAAGAAAGGTATCTTGAGTGATCGATCTGATATGTCTGAGGCGTTGGAGAAGAACGATGTGAAACCACGTGTGACGTCTGATTCTGATGGCCAGCGTCCGAACCCGGCCCTGAAGCCGAGGCTGATATGTGCAGGAAGAGTAAGTTTACAGAAATGATTCCCTTTAACTTTTAATATCTTAGTTCCACCTTGCTACAATAGTGAGCCCTACCTAGCCAGCTACTACGGGAGGGACGTTTTCAATCCCGTGAACCCCATTATTTATTTTCAGTTGTAGAGGTTCACTATATTTTTTAAATTATTCCATGTGTGTATTTTTATTACAGTTTATTCATCCTGAGAAGAAGACTGATTCCTTCGAACATCAAAGGAGGAAACTTTATACAAAAGAGCGTAACTTTGAAGAAAAGGCTCATCAGCTGTTAGAAGTCAATTGCAAGCTGGAAACAGCTCTTGGTAAAGCGTCCCAAGAAAAATTCGACTTGATGTCTCAACTGCAAGAGGAGCGTGAGAAGCTGGACGAAGTGTCCAAAGAAAAATTCGTCTTGATGTCTCAACTGCAAGGGGAGCGTGAGAAGCTGGACAAAGTGTCCAAAGAAAAATTCGTCTTGATGTCTCAACTGCAAGGGGAGCGTGAGAAGCTAGAAACCGTTCTTGGTAAAGCGTCCCAAGAAAAATTCGACTTGATGTCTCAACTGCAAGGGGAGCGTGAGAAGCTGGACAAAGTGTCCAAAGAAAAATTCGTCTTGATGTCTCAATTGCAAGGGGAGCGTGAGAAGCAGGAAACAGCATTTGGGAAAGCGTCAACCCCAAACGTCTATAACTATAATAAGACGTGCTATAAATCAACAACGATGGATTTGACCAGGGCTGCTGATGAGGACACCGACTTCCTTCCCCCTCCCCCTCCAATTTATAGAATCGGAGCCAACAAAAAATTCCTGCTTTATGAAAGCCACACTGAATCTACACCAAACCGAAACACATCAATGCAACGCGCATCGCTACCTTTGGATCGACACGTTCTACAGGTAAACAAATTTGAAGTAGTCAAATAAGTGCATTTATCGAAAATTTATGACTGGAAGTTTACTATAAATCGTTTATTATTTCGTAATTTTGCAAACTATTCTGTTCAATTTTCCACAGAATGCCGAAAATGATTGCATGGTTGACGTAGAAAACCAGGATGATGAAGAAGAAGTGAATCAAATTGACTACGCAGATTTGACGCGTGCCCTACTCTCTCAACCTAAGCCGTTGTTAAACTCAACTTTGCAAATACCGGAACCGGAGCTTACTAATCGATTTAATTATTTAAACCAAGGAAACTTTATTCATACGCAAAGATTTTTGCCACCAACCGTTGGCCCTATGCTCATGCAGGGCCCAGACTCTCCAGAAGCTATAGTTCGTACGGAAAGTCTAAGGAATCGAAATTGGAAGGACAATTCCAGCATGATGGAGATGGACGCAACGGTCAACAAGTGAGTGGATAATTTCTAATTATCTTTCTCTTGTCTCTCATTTATTATGTTAAACTGCAATTTTAAAACATAATATATCAATTATATCGTTCAAATGTCATTTTTATAATTTTTTTAGCGACCAAGTATGCTTGAGCCCAATTCAGGAAACATCTAAAGAAAATCCTTCTTGCTGTACTACCGGAAGCAGCTCTGGAAACTGCGCTTCAACTAGGGGAGCTACTATGTCTGGAGTATCGCTTGATAACAATACTCGATCCACATCCACGTTAGGACAACCGTCACAGCACCGGCTATAATTATTTTTATTTAACACTAAACCGTTCGTGTTCTTAAATTTTTCTTACTCGTGAATTTAATGATATTTTTTTCGAATTCAAGTCTTCTCGTGAATAAACCTTGTACTGCTACGCTATAATTGGCATTTATTTATTTATAAGAAACAAATGAAATAAAATTTAGCCCAATGAATATTTCACTTCACTGCAGTTCAGGGTTCAAGTTATTGTAAATCATCGCATTAGTAATACTACAGTCAACCCTGTAGTTATTTATTACAACAGAAATTCCTACATTAGAACGCCTTACGTTCGAGGGGTGTTTTATGAGAAAATAAAAGATTACAGTTAAACATTTTATGTGATGAAAAGTTCTCATGTCAATCAATTTTAGATACTTTTTGTTAACACCTTTTCATAATGCTGATCTTTACAATACTTTTTGTATGGTCGATGAGTTTCAACTCAATAACGGGGATTTAAATAGCAAACACCGAGTTAGTTAAAAATCTAAGTACAATTTTCAGCCTAATGTTTTTAGGATGAGTACCATGTAGTAGGTAGTAATGTACTCTTGGGACGTTTAAATCAATGTTAATTGTAATGTTTTAAAAAAAGCACATACAAATTTGATACAGGATTAGCTAAGCAGGGGATGAAATCTTAACCAGTCGTTCCTTTGAAAGCTTATCGTTGCCAACTTGATTATCTCGCAACATGGGATCATGATTCTTGTAAAAAGTAGCTGCAGAAAATCTTTGGGAACTAAAACTTTCTTCAAGCGTCTCCATCCATTTCCCATCTTTAAAATTCTTTTCAAACTTCTTGTCATAAAATTCTTCCTTAGAATTCACAGGAGTTTTCACATCCACACGCTCTTTCCATCCTGGAAGCTCGAATCCCTTGCTTAGCTCTGGGAAACGTTCATCCGGCTGTCTAAAAAAAGGCATAATTCTACTGGGCTTATCCCCACCAAGGGTGAATCCACTTTGAAAAAACTTAGTCTCTGGATCAAAATCGTTTCTTTCCTGCCGTTGGGAATACCTCAGCCCGTCATCGAAATGCTTGGTTAAATGGTCAAAGTTGGGGGACTCTCTACCAAATAACCTTTCGTCATTCCTACTCGATCTCCCAGAAGTGGGAGGTGAAGAGACGTAGTAGTTTTGATTATGAGACAACCCTTGATGAGAAATCGGAATTGTGATTTCAACTTTTTTGTTTTTTGGTCGATCCTTTAGTGTTTTGTCTTCTTGTTCATGACCGTTGTCCTTAAATACGGGTGGTGAAGATCTATCGCTGCTTTCTTTTTCAACAGAATTTTCTGCAGATCTGCTAATAGCATCATTCTGATTCATTCTTACCGATTGTTGGTATTTCTCAGATGTGGTCAGTATTTCTTCCTGGCTTTCATCTGAAAAAGAAACGGTTCGTTCCTTCGAAACCTGTCGCGATGTAGGGGAAGATGAATACGTAGGATATGGGACAGTTTTTGAACTGAGTGGCCTAGGTGCCCCCAAGTCACTAGAAACGCTTTGTCTATCCGATTGCAGAAGATTTGCATGGTCTATTCTGTCGGGTTTAAAGCCGCTTTCGTTCGCAAGATCAGGTATTAAATCATACCCGTCATTACCATTCTTGACAATTGTATCAATTGTCTCATCATCCTTCGTTATTGAAGGGCTGTTTTGGTTTATCCTTTCAGATCGATCACTGATCGCATGAACGGTCTTACCCTCGTGTGGATCTTGATTTATTGGGATAATCCTTTCCACATGCTCACTCCTTAGCATATTGAAGCTCTGCTTTTGACGACGGTGGTGGTAGCCTTGACCTTGTGTATGAATTGGGACGGTCGAATCATCATTGAAACCTGCTAAAAGACGGGTAGTTTTTATATGGCCCTCGTTAGTTAGTTTAAACGGAATGAGCCGTAGCTGTATACCGTGTGAGAGAGTTGGTGATGCCATTCGGGGGTGCCCCTCTTTAGCGGTGTTGGTGTTACCTCGGATGACAAGGACACCATCGGCGGAAAGGTAGCATTCGATCGATGCGGGGGACACGGAATGCGGAAGGTTGTATTTTCTGGTAAATTCTCGGGAGACAAACCCCTCCGGATCTTTCCTCTCACCGTGTTTCCCCTCGACAATTACCATTGTGTCGTTTACGAGTTTCACTGATAAGTCTGAGGGGCTGAAGTTGCTCACTTCCAGCATGACCTAATTGGTTTTACAACAAAAGCGTGCTTAGCATCGGTTTGTCTCAGAAATTGCATATCCAGCCAAACATATTGTTTGACTGCCGAACTCGTGTCATAAAACGGTTTTTATTTCGCAATATTAAGGCCAAATATAAGTTGTAGTACTACAAGTACTATGCTTTGCAAGTTCTTAGTGTTACTAACTGTGATTTGTAAAACCTCCAGGTAAGAATGTCGTAAGTCATATGTATATGCTATGTGACGCAAGATGACAATAAAGTGTCATGAACATGATCACGTCAAACTGAGCTGAAACCTCCCTGAAAGCTCGTATAATATTTCGTTTCATATCGCTTACATCAAAAAATTGATATCGATACCTTTGCTTGAGGTTACGCCCAATTAAAAGCCGTACAGGTGCATTTTATCTGTGTAAGTACTAACTACAAGTTGTGAATGTTACAGTACCTTGCTTAAAATAGGATACGGTTACCTAACTAATGTGCATAGATAGTTATTACACAAGAAACTGCAATGACGAAGTATGAAGCGCTCTATTGAGTATGAAAAAGATACTTTATGCAAAATGCATCGATGTATCCGTATCCTTCCTTCCTAAACCACAATGCCAAAAAAGTAACGTTTCCCAACCTGATAGACATCATCTCCAGAGCTTAATCTTGAGAGATTTCTCTTTCGAAACATCGGCTTGACTTTGTCTTCAGGAACATCAGATGCTACATCTTCATGGACAAGTCTATTACTGGAACGGTTCCCAAGTCCACTTCTCGGCCGATCTACAATACTCCAACAATCTGAGAAAAAGGAATCTCCAAAGTTGCCCCCAAATCCTGTACTTCCGCTTGAAACCCTTAGGTCTTTCCACAACGTTGACATTGTATATATTGTGTGGTTTCCTGAATGAGTATGATTTTGTTAAGTATGCAAATATACAGCGATAGTTGGTGCAAACTTTTTCAAGCGATCCTTGCAAAAGTCGCGAATTGTAGCAATATACGCACTCTAAGTTATCGAGTTGAAGATTGATGATGACTGCCAATGACGGGAGAAGTTTTAAATACACGTCTACTCTTATTTAATCCTAAACACCGAATAACCTTCAGGAAAGGATGTCGACGAATCTCATCAAAACTCCAAGCTAAATAAAATTTGCTATGCAGAATGAGAATACACAACAAAGCACGTAACAGCATCCATGTAAACTTAGGATCTGTTATGTATTAGATGTAGTACTTTTCATATTCTTTATTATAAGATGAGATCTGGATCCGTCAAAAAGTAAGCTATAAATTGGTTTTTACTGGGCTGTATTTATCTGTAATGGACGGACATAAATTATCCCTTATTATGGCACCTTTACTAAGCTAAAAAAACTGCCACTGTTTACTGTACTTATTGTTGAATGTTGACTTAATATATTTGCAAGTACACGTCTGCTACTGGCTATGCTATTGCTAATGTTTCGCAGTTTGTTGGATGCATTAGTGACTACGAAAGTGAGACTAATAAGAGGATTAAATTCATTAGACAATAATAATCTACTAGGCAAATTATTGCGATTCGTGATGATACTTATATGTAAGTTGCAAAGGATGGGAGGATTCTGCATTGTACGCCCGTCCATGAATGCATGCACAGAGCACTTGTATTTCTAACGTCGTCACTCACTATTTATAAACGTACTTTAGAGTGTAATAAGCGCTAATTTATTTGCCAATGTTTTAGTTAATCATAGATCAACCATATATGCATGGGTAGGTTTGGAGTAGGATTAGGAGGATACCCTCTTGTGTAGTTTCAGAATTTCGGAACGTAGCGTAGTGTTTGGAAACGTTGCCTAAAGTATGTATAGTTTGGCTTCAGTTTTGCATAAAAGATTTAATACCTGCGAATAGAAGCAATATAGGTTTTTTGTAATGTTATTTGCGACAGAAAGTGAAAAATCTCGGGGTTCG
>JAQFZX010003422.1:0-12474 GCA_034682405.1 Hydroisotoma schaefferi | reverse complement strand
CGATGGACTTGTAATCGACAGTTGACGAATTAGCTCATCTGTCGTGAGAAATAAATGCACAATTGTATACTTAGCGATCGTGAACAGAACACAATTCATGATTATCAAGATTTCTTTCACACATTTAACGTATACACTAAGAAATCGTTAGAAAATATATTCAGCTAAAAATTGGACTGAAAAGCTACAAAACTACCACCGCTTATCTTCTAAGGGCGTATTATTGCTCTGCAACAGCCTACCCGGTCAAAAACTCCACCCTTAGGTCGTTTAAGGGTCATAAAATTTGTAAGGCCCCTGGATTAAATCTTGCATGCATGAGAGCTAATGCAGGCAGTGCTAATCACACTTTAAAACCAACAAATAGGCTATTTATTTATTTATTTATTTATTATGGTCAGCTACACCAAGTTACTACTGAAATCGTCGCCCATACTCACCGAAAAGTTCCATATGCAAAGCGAATCTTATAGGACAGTATGGAGTGCTTGTTTGACTCTGCCTGTAGGTCAATTCTAGGTCGAGACGCTCATTCATCTCCTTCAAGTCTGTTCTCGTCACTTGTTCAATAGACACCTTGGCCAAATTGCATGTTAGTAAGCTTATGCTTATACTGAAAAATAAAACAAATCTACTGCTAACAACATTAACTTACTTTCTGCTTAAAGCGGACACCGTCCTCGACCCAATATTTTGTCGGGAACATTATCTCCATAAATGCTTGAACACTTTTCCAAGGAATAGTTTCCTTCCGCTGACACCGCTTGTACTCAGACACATAGTCGACCAGTCGAGGGTCAGGGATTACTCGTAGGTCGGATGTTCGGAAAAGCCAATACTACATGAATATTTTGACAAAAATACATTCAAATGTGGTACATTACGTTAAAAGTTATCTTAAAACTGCCATGGTCATATTTTCATAAATAATTCCATGTGCAAACCTTCATCCACTCCATATTCTTCTCTTCTGGGGGATTTGGCTCAGAAGGATCCATAACTTCGGGCTCTTGCCATTTTATAAATCGATGCGTGGATGGAAACGTGTTTGAGTAGGTATTAGTCATTTTTAACCCTTAAACTTTAATAACCAGTCCGGGGCACGTATTCTAACCCTTTCTGCAAGAATATTCAGATAACTGTTTCATCCTGCATTCATCCAGTCCCTGTAGTCCATCATTCCAAGATTATAAATCTCAATCGTAACCCTTAGGAACCGAACCCCACCCTCATCAGTAAGTTTCATAGCAAAATCATTCGATCGGAGGGAGTAAAACAGAAAGTTGCGGTGACGGTTTCATCATGCTATTCCTTCACCCAGAGAAATTAATATTTCAACCCTCAATCTCCAAAATAGAATATAGGAATGCTCCTTTAGCGTGACAATCACAATAATAATGATAATTTCTATGAGAATGAGAAACCAATAATAACAAGAAACACCCTGTGGTGGATATCATGCTCCCATTTCTATCAAACTCGTCCACTCATCCATTTATCTACCCCTATTCCTGCTTATGATTCTAATGACATGAGAGCAGGAAGGATAGTTATTAGTCAGACTCCCTAAGGATTTATTCGGAGATGGAATAACCTCGATACAGATCTCTGTTTTGGGGAAACAATTTTGATTAGTTTATTCTCGTTGAGCTTGTTTCCACCAATTTATTCAGACGAGACGAGACTACTGCTGCAACAGGACGTGAGGAATGACAGTCAATACTCAAGAGTAGTAGCCGTATCGTAGTAGTATTGTAAAGTAGGAGAAACAGAATATAACATTATTATTATTACTGATGATTTATATATTGATGGATATGGATAAGATATCAAGTGGGAGAGTGATATCACATTATCATTCTTCTTATTCTATACAACAAAACCCAGCGGAGTCAACGCTCCAGGAAACCCATAATCCCAATAAATAATAGTAATAATAATCATAATCAACAATGGAAGAACGGGGGACAATCACTAATACTTTGAGGCACAAGAGTTCCAATGAAAAGTGCTCATCATCCTTGTAATAAAAAAAAGTTGCAGGTTCCAGTTAAGTTGCTCTTATCTCTACCAATATAATTCTGGTCATTTTCTTCTTGTTAAAAATAACTAGAGCAATTTTAACAGCAAGTGCAAGGTGATTTTATTCCTTGTTGTTCAGAGGTTCCGTGCAGTAGCCCACATTAATTATTTTAAGCTTAGAATAATAGATAATTTGATGTGGTTTGTCGGGCTTGAAATTTTGAGTGGTTAGCTTCAGGGTGACAAAACAGAGTTAAAACTTAGTAAATTATACTTTTTATGAGCGAGATCAGTAGAGGACTCATTTTTATTTATCTCTGGGCTAAATATAAGGACTTATAATATAAAATGTACTCTAATATCAGCACTAAATCCTCCGTTAAGGGCACATATATTTCACGTAAGTTAATTTTCATCAAATGTTCCAGGTGAGAAGTTGCAAACACCGTATCGTGTTACTAACAAGTGTTTACAATCCCTTCCTCACTCCTTGTTGAAGTATGATCAACTTAACACACAAAACATAACATGCAGTCAGTGAGTATTTCATCCATTTAAGGATCTATCACGAAGTCTCATTTTTTACTCGGTGATAAATGATCCAGTCATCCATCCCGATCAACCAAGATCTAATACTCTTCCTCTATTCTTTTGAGGATACAATTTCCTTCCACTTCCAAGTCAATCTCTGAGCTCAGTGGGTGACCAGCCGTAAACATGTTATCTTCTCGCTCCCAAAGGCGTCTCTCCACAACACTACCATCAGCTAGAAAGTAGATAATTTAAACGGTTTAAAACCCTTACAGCTAACAGAAACCTGCAGAAGGCTAGTTTTACTAGGATTTCAATTACGAATAAGACTCTTCTGTTTGATTCTGCGACTTCTTATAAGTTTACACGTTGATCATTGAATCTACAATTACCTGCATAAATAAGAATTATACTTAGATTTGTTTCACGGAGTGTATATCACAATTTTTAAAATAAAAACTTCACGGTAACATTTTAAAATTACCCTGTAAATTGCAATTCTGCAATTGAACGCACAGACGGAAATGAAAGGTTCATATAGCCTTTGAATAGGCTAAAACGATGTCCACCTTTTTAGACCTAGGGTTCAATAAGATAAAAAGAGCTCTATTAATATCCACACCCGATGCAGGTTGCAGACAATCGAAATCCAATCTGAGTTATTAATTTCCAGTAGTTTTAAAAACCATCTTTTCTCGCTTTTCAATCACATTTAGTTTTTCGTGATGAGATGAAATTTTTTCCGAGAATAACCCATTTTTAGAACATAATCTTTTATGTCTACCGATGGATATTTTGAACAATAGTAGTGTTACTGTAGTAAAGGTGCAGGCATCCCGTTAGTGAAAGCTATAAACATACTTGGAACGATAATTGGATAACCTATTAAACCCCACAGTCATTTCTATTGTCCTCCTAATGATCTTTTCTCACCGCGTTCCGGTCAGTATTATCATCATTACCAACGCCAAGCTGGTGGTATTCTTCTAGGGTAAATCCCTCACAATTGTCAATTGTTGTTGGTTGTTACTGCTGTACTGCTACTACAACTCGTTATTATTCTTCATGGTACTTTTTCCTAGAGACTTTTAGAAAAACTGATTTAGATAGAATTCTGGATCACCCACTTAGAGTTATCACTTTACAACTCCGCCAGGTTGAATATGGAATCTTAACTAGGAGGACATTCTGGAAGTACTCGGTAAAGCTGAAGAAGTCAACAAGATTATTGTCATTGTTATTTCTTGCTGTTGTTAGAATGACAGTAAAAGTCATTAATAATAATACTTTTAAGCTTCAAGCTAGCTGATGACAATTGCATATCTAGCTTAGCTCCCATACTACTTCTTTTACGTTGATCCCAAGCTTATGGATTCTTAATCCTTATAGAATATGCTTTAAACTATCATCACTTTAAAAGTAAACCTCAATATTTACAGAAATAGCATATGTAAGATCGAGCATGCCAGGTAGCGGGCAGGATGTCTTATCTTGGGTAATAGAATCACCGTTTTAAACCTCAAGAAAAAACGAGGAAGTCTCGGATTCTAGGGTCTTATCTTGTGTCTATATTTCTTATTATATTTACCTTTCAACAAAAAATCCCTGTTCCTTCGCTACGGCTACTAACTAACACGATATGATTCCTCCGATATATTACATTATTAATCGATGTTCTTATCCCGTTGTGATCCTTGTAGGCTATAGGTTAGGTAAGCATCTTTCTTGAGAAACAGATGGTCTTGTTCATAAGATAATGGAATTGAATTTCAATCAATCCAGCTCATCCCATGATGATCCTATCACGGACGATTTGAGATGTTTAAGAGCCTGGAAAAACTATAAAGCATACACGGTAGCTACCTTTTATTGTGAGATAGTATCACACTACATTGTGATACGGAAACTTTATCCCTTTATATAAAAAAAACTAACTATATTATATACCTTATATCTTCTCTTCTATCTTAAGATAGAGACTGTTTGTTTTGGTTTTGGACCATCTTTTTTTCGGGCATAAATCTCTTAGGTTGTGTTATGAGAGATCCTTGTTTCAAAAGCTGCGATGTAAAAGATCAAAATCGAAATGCTTATTTTTGTCAGTTTCTGCTGGTGTGATAGTGAATGTACTAAGTAAAGTAAAGTACCTACAGCCCGATGAATTTTTAGAGGTCTGACCTGTAAAGAAATCATAGCTGACTTGAAAAAGAAAAGGTCTTCTGTGTAATGGAAAGCCGATGGATAGGGATGCCAAGACCATGTTGATTGATGGTCAGATAACCAAGTGAAGACAACGGAGCTTTGTGTGCTGTTGGTTAGTAAAAGGGCATTTATCCACAGATACCTTAGAAGCATTGGTGTATTTTCTAGTATGTGGGGCTTAGGTATTTCAGCCGAGTTAGGTGAGGATGGATGAAGGGATCTTGGGATGAAAAATGGGATCTGTGACCTCGGTTAGCCCTCCGTAGACAACTAGGACGAAGGACCGTGAAGAAATGGGCAAAGGATTGAAATATCTAGAAGACTCTTACTTTTGTTGAAAAAATATATAGGATGTAACTTCGAAGTTTTCATTTCAGTCATTTAAGTGAGAAATATATTCAGTAAAACGGTATACTGTTTCAAAAATAAATGCTCAACTGTAAAGTGATCCTTGAGCAATTATAATTGTACCAATCCTAGTTTGTGTCGATTTCTTTTTGCTTTGCCTTCTTGCTTTATAAATCTGCCAATATTAAGAGATGTCAAAAATCCATTTATCATAGGTTTTATAGATAAACGACTGACAAAATTGACATTTACTTGAAATAATTCATCCTAAAAAACACTTTCCCATCCCGAACATTTTATCTATCGCTTTGTATTCGATAAAATCCATTGGATTTACAGCTATTTATTAAATCCCGAAAAGAATTACATGTGGTATTTGCATTAAATTACTGAGAAGTATTTTGTACTTTTAACTCTTAACTCTAAATGTTAATTAATTAATGCATCATGTTACAATTTCTACCTCATCCAGAAAAAAACTCTAATTAATCAGTCATTATTTCTTGAATACTTGGAACAAGTGTTAAAGCTAAAGGTTACGAGGATTAGTAGTTACTCTTCACTCTTCACCTAAAACAAATATTACCCACTTCTACTACTGTTTTAACCACTCCCAATTAAATTAATAGCTTTGAGACCATCCATTGTAATTGTACCCATCGCTACCACTCCCACCATCCCCAGCATAGCTCCCCTGATCTTGATAACTTGGACTAACGATCGGGTAGGATTGGCCGTATTGATATTGACCGTTATAATCCCCACCTCCTCCGACCGAAGCTGATGGATAATGCTGCTGTTGCTGGTCATACCATCCACCCCCACCAGAGCTTGCTTGACCCTTTCCAAATAAGCCACCCAGAGGTCCAGAAGACCATCCTCCACCTCCTCCGTGATGTTTTTTTGCATAAAGTCCTGCAGCTCCTGCAGCTAACGCTCCAGCTCCGACTGCTCCAACACCGAGGAGTAGTTTCTTGGCTATTAAAGGCTTCAAGGCCCCCTTGTCGAAGAATGCTTCAAAGTACTTGTGTCCTAGGAATCTGCTGGCTATAAAGAATAAATATATATAATGAAAGGACTGATCGCTAAGTCATAAATTGGTCTGTCATATATTGGGAAACGGTTGTTAATTTTGTATTATTTTGGGTAAGTCTACCCTTTGGTGATGGAATTTTCATAAAGTATTTATTTCTTCAATACCATAGATAACAAAAATGTCCCTGATCAACAAAGGAGTTCTAACTGCCTAATGAGTCCATATGTATATAAGTTAGCGTAATTTATTTATAAAATCCACTTAAAATAACACCTCCACATACCCTATTTTACTCAGGCTAACTAAAATGTACCCTACTTATCTTCCTTCAATATATGTTCGACCCCAAAAGTACCCAGGGGAATTAAAACCGGAAATACTGTATTCCATTTACTTACCTAAATTATTGTGTCCAAAAACGGGTCCAAATTGATACTCCCCCTCCGGAATGACACATAAGGATGATCCCACAAGGTATAACAAAACCGTTACCACTGCTCCATTGTACGAAACCATTTTTATTCCCTGCACGAAACTCTCACTTGAACCGTTAGATAAATCTTATCAATTAAAAATTTATCACACAAAATCCCTCTGTCTTTTTATGTTACTAGAACTCTCTGCAAGAAGTGAATGAACCCAGAAGATCCATTGTAAGAATATTTATATGAAAACCTAATCCTAATGAAATGACAACCGCCGCCCCCACCAAGCTAATTTTTGCGGACCTACAAGCACTTTATTGCTTTAAGTAAACATAAGTATTTAAGAATAATATCCCTTCCTTATAAGTATGAAGGTAAAGCAATCCATGTAATAAAGTTCCGCATAACTTAGCATCATGCAGGCATTAGCGTTAGTAAAGTTGGCAGTGTTATTAAGACAGGGACAGACGTAATTGCTCAAAGTTAAACTTTTACTTTCGGAAAACCCTTAAGAAGAGCGTTGCAAGGAATGAGTAAGAAAAAAAATGGGTTAAAGAAGTGATAAAGATCTAGCCATACCTACTTGTACTTGTACCTACTTAAACATTTTGCCTGCTGAAGGAATAGCAAGCACAGAAGAAGAAGGATCTACATAAAATTATCTTCCACAAAAAACACCACGATGCATCATCATCATTACAGTTACAAGCATCACAAACGTATCTGCTTGTGTTTTCCCGTTGTAGTTCCGTTTCCGCAAGCAATGCACTGCAATTCCTATGCTTCATTTCATCGCTAAACTACCAATATGAATATGAATCATCATAAGAAATAAGGTGCACCAGCATCGTAGAACAACTCTCATATTTGTGTGTAGTAAAAATAATAACGAACAGATCGCACCTTTTTGTACCCTATAAGAAAGAACAATAGTAGTACATTTTTAAGCTAGTTCATTTTAATTTTAAATTGCAAACTTGAGATGTGCTGTGCATGTGCCAGGTTGGTGGTGTAAATAAAATACCTATTGCAATGCAATTGTAAATGCTGTAATTACATTTCAGAAGAAGAAATGCAAAACAAAAGGTAGGTGGGGGAGTGATTAATAAAATATGTAGATCCGTGTGGCAGGGTTAGTTAACCTAATTATTCGGATGATTAGGGAGCTAATAAAAGTTCGACTGTGTTCCTCGTCATATAATTGTGAGAAATTTGCTCATAATTCTTAATAAAGAGCATTTTTTATCACGATTGTACTGGGAAACCAACTGCATATCCTTCCTTAAACGATTTGTTATCAACTCAGAAAACTGCATGCCAGACATCTGATAAAAAGACATTATGCCATAATTTATTACGAAGATAGGCTTAAAAGGTGCATCTAATAACGATGTTGCAAACATTTTTAACAGTGTGAGAGTCTAAAAAGAGCTGTCACTGTCTTCTAGGATATTGTTTCTTGTCTATAGCCGCATCTTACCGAATGTTATAGGAATTTATGGCACAAAGTTAAACACGGACACGATAAGAAATATGCATGTATTTATGCATAACAAATGAATGGATCGTCGTCATCTTTTTTTCATGCATTGTTGTGTATTATCCTTTATCTCATCCATCCTACTTATTGCTTATGCTTACTCATAGGAATAGGTAGGTTGTAGGTGGTCTTGTGTATCCGTCCGTATGCGTACTTGTATTCATAGTTGTGCAAAAAGTGCAAGTGTTGACTTTACTTGAGGCATGAATGAGTACGACACACTGCCTCTATTTATGTAATTGTAAATTCAATCCACTTGTGAGTCATTTTTAACTGCAGTGATTGAGTATGCAGTTCATCCTTTATGGTTAGTCTGTCTGTGGTTATTGCCAAAACTGGTTTTTACGTCTATTTCAATCTTTTACTTTGCTTCTTTGCATCTTAATATGTATGTCTGTAATAATTTGCATCCTCTTCTACATGTCCCCAGTGACCTCTGTATCAAATCCTTGTGGGATGCATACTAAAAATAATTGTTTCATAACACGAAGACTAAACTTCCCCCGGAATAAACTCTTTGGGCCCTTGAACTAAATTACCTTTTTAAACAGGTATTGCAAAATATTACAGGTTTTTCCCAGTCCGGCCTTCTTTTTAAATGGATCTTGCTCGTAAAATAATGCAAAATTGAAATCCCTCCCTGACAATTAACTACAAATTTTAGAATCCAGCCTCCCACTTAGTCTCCAGATCTAACCTCTGCACTCTACAGACAAAACAACACAGAACGATAGTTCCTCTCGATATCATTAAATTAACTGCTTTCAAGTAAAACCTAATCTCTCCCCAAATACAATGCAATAAATTACCGTCTAAAAAGAAACGATAAAGCTTCGTCTCCATTACTGGCAGCTTTGCTATCCCTCTATCTATTTAACGCTCGTTGTTTCACTCTTTTTATGCAAAAAACCTCCTCCAGTCTGAATTAAAAAAATGCTAAAACACCCTTCCTATCTATCTACGTTTCATTCCACAATAAAAACCCAACTAGTTATCAACTCCCAGTCTGGAATTGTTGCAAGTTTCTCTTCTTTTTTATATTAAAAATCCTCCTCTTATCCTCACTACTTATCTTCTACACTGTCAGCAGAAAGAATTACTTAAAAGTGCTAACATAACGAAACAACGGGTTGAGTAAATCAGAGGCGGATTTAAAGATTGCCAATGCCAAGTTTTATTTCAAAGGGAGTGAAAAAAATAACTCCAGCTAGAGAAAGAGTTTTTTCCTTCAGTTAGTCAACAAATCATACGTCATTCAGCCAGTTGAAAAAGACATAAGAAAGACTAACGAGCAATGTCATTTTATTGTGTGTTGTTGTTTATTAGCAGGAAAGCAACCAAGAACCTCCATGCAAGCGAGCAATTATTATTGCCAAGAACTAATAAGAAGGATACGGCGGGATGGAGTACTTGCCTAAACGCTTACAACTTTCTGTAGCCTCTAACAATGCTTCCTATGCGTATAAGATGAAATAGCATAACATAACAAACAAGAAATGACAGAGAGGAGTCATTAAAATTAACCCAAGTGATGATTACACAAGTTCCAACCCGAGAGTTTAGAACGGGCCCATTAAATCTCCTGTGTGATTTATTACCAGACGTAAAGCCCATTATTGAAAAACACTTTTAACAAAGGTTCACCCAGTGTACAACTTCAAAGAGTAATACATACATAAACCTTTTCAGCTAAAAGAACACGAGTAATTCTCATCATCTTCATCACTGCGGCAGCAGCCAACCTAGTGACCACTTTCTTAAAGGGATTCTCTCCGTGAAGGGCCGACTTCCTTGGAAATTTTAACAATTAGGTTCCTTCTTTTCTGAGACTATTGGCTACTAAAACGCAGTAGGCTTGGTGTTAAAATCAAAGATTCCCAAACTCTGTTGATTTAAAATGGTAGAAATCGGCTACACTTTGGGATTTCGGGAAGCGATTCAGGATTTATAAAACTGGACCTTCTAGCCACCTACAAAGATCTGAATCCTTTTCTCCAGGACTTTTTTTCCTAGAAAAGGGCCCGACTAGGATATTACTCTTGCTTTTAGTAAGAAGTTGGAATAGACAGTATGCGAGTATGCCTAATGTAAACTTGGTTGTAAATGGGACAGCGTTCAAAAAATAATAACGTAGAAAGAATACCTTAAGGAGTTAAATTACTAGAGATCGTAGAGAGGTTCAGTCACGGAATGATACCTTTTTGGTGTTACTATTCTCACCAAAGCTAAAGAGAAGTTTCAGGGAGTTAAAATAGATAACCTGGTTCAGTACTTTGTACAAATAATTCGTACATGAGAGTTATTTTGAATACGAATGGTCAGAAGAAAGATCTAATTTTTAGCAGTTTGTATTGCACCGAAGAAACACTATTGCTTTTGTAAATGCCCTCAAAATAACTTTTACTTGGAGAAAAATTAGCTCGTTTCTTGCTTGGGAACAATCAACCAGACTGACAGAGATATAGTACCATCCAAAAAAATGATTTTTTGCCGTCAATTGATTGCTAAAAACAGTTTCTAAATATCATGGAATTACAGTTTTGTTGTTTTTACTCTCCTCTACGGTTATAATTACAACTTTTCTTTATTGCATACACTAGTAGTTTCACAATGTTGTTGTCGAAATTTACACACTGACTGCCACAAATTTCTTTACTTGATACTCAATTTGAGGATCTCACCTAAACTTTCCTGCACTATCTAACGTTACCAATCCGCTTAAATAATAAATATCCTATTCTTCTTACTTTATGTCATCCTCAGTGGTTAACAAAAGTCTCCTGTCGTCCTACACAATATAAAACGAGAGAAGGACATATATATCAATCAATATGAGCTTTATGAAATGCAAGGGGAGATGCATTGTTAAAGTTATTGTGAGTTGCACATTCACTGCCATTGCCACTCCATTATATTATCCTCCATAACTATGAATTGCATTATTATTACATTTCTTCACCCAGAAAAATCTCTTTCGACCTTTGCTCTTTTGTCATGGAAAAAGATGAAGCAACAGCGGAGGGTGGCAGTTGCACTTTGCTGGCTGTGGTTTTCGGTACAACTTTACTTGGTGAGAGTAAAGTGAATTTGAGAAAAAAAATGGGAAAGAAGAATGGGAGGAAAGTGCAAAGAAATAATGGAAATTTAGGGCATCATCAGTCCTCCTTATTTCAACCCTAAATGAAAAAAACACAAAGATATTCTGCTCCCTTGCCAAAGGGAAGACGGGAAGAGGGATGGGATGGGAAATACTTAATAATAGATATTTTAACACCAACCAACCACCAAAGAACATAGGGAACAAAGTATAACTGTTAAGGATCATAACATAACGTAGGAAATTTATACCTATAGAAAAAGTACATTTTATACGTAAGAAACCTACACAAAATTCATGTATTCTTTGGCTAGATATTTCATTCTATTATGAATTGTGGCTTATTGGTGTGAGTACAAGATCCATTTACCAGACCGAGCTCAAATCTTCATGAATTATTCTCATACTTTACTTTATAGTTTCCGATAGTTTATAATAAAATGTTGCATCCCACTCTCACTGCATTCTCCCTCATTTTAGCAGAACCTGTATTAAAGGCTGTTTGCTACCATAGTCCGCGTAAAGTTCCTAAAGGTCTTATGCTTTTCAAGGGAATCCAAAAGTTAAGGTGATTGCGGGCTGTATCTGAGGTCTTTCATTTCTTACTACAACTATTATTCTACCCTATTACCATTACTGGTTTAAAGGACCCAAGTTTTGATTATTATTTGGTGTGAAATGGGTGTTCTTGTTCTTTCTGGGTACAATTTTAACCCGACGCCATAGGTGGGTCTGAACATTTCCTAACAGAGTACAAAAAACGGTAATAATATTTCTATGTTAATGTTGAATTCATGGGATCAAAAATGAAGCTCTTGCCTTCATTTAATGGAGAATAATAATAGTTTTTATTGTTGAGGGCTCGCTAAAGGGTAGAGTTAAGTTTTAATGAGCATAAGGACTTTTATTACAAATCATACCAAGCAGAGGGAAGACAGGAAATAAATCCGAGAACTTTATCAAATATTCAATTAAATCTATTAAAGTTTCTTTGCCCTTATTCAAATTTGACATTTAACACCCAACTTTTACTTTGTGGAGAAGGTCTGGGAGTAAAATACTTCCCTAAGTAGGAAGAAGGAAGGGTGAGATTGTAAAATGAAGCCTTATAAATTTAAATTGGCTTTCTGTTAAAAATTAACATCAAGGGTTAAAATTTAAGTTTAAAATAACTCTGATTTTACCACTATATAACTAAAACCTCCTCCAAGCAGCTATATTAGCCCAGTCAATTGATATAACCTACCGGGTGCTGCTCTTTACCTTTGCCTGA
>JAQFZX010003421.1:0-12482 GCA_034682405.1 Hydroisotoma schaefferi | reverse complement strand
AATCAAATTAACTTTAAAATCCCCAACAATTAATCCTGTCGCACCCAATAAAATACTATAAAACTCACTCACCCTTAGCACAAGCGTTACTTCCCAGATTTGGTGAAGAATCGGATAAAAACGTTGAAGAACCGTCACTTCCACCGTCACTACTACTTCCCCTTTGGTAAGTTGACGTTGGAGTTGACGTTGGAGTTGACGTTGGAGTTGACGTTGGAGTGGACGTTGGAGCTCTTGCCGGCGCTCTACTAATATTCCCAACTCCAAAAACCGTCAAGGTTGACGAGGAAAGGCTCCTCGGATTTTGCTTATCCTTTGACCCAGTCAAGGTCATCCTTAATCCAGCCTACCGGGATATTTTTAATGACTTAAAAAGTAGTTAGTAGACTGAACAAACTCACGTGCGGATAACTACTATCTCCAACCTGCAACCCAACCAAGTAAGACGAGCAAAAATTAGACACTGCGGGTTGGTTCTTTTAACGTTCAGCCTCCTCGTTCTAAAACTATTCCACTCCTTGAGGTTAAGTAAAAACTGGAAATCCCGAACTACCTCAACCAACTACTCCAGAATTCCAAGTAAACCTAAGAACTCTGTCGGTTTAATTAATAAAAAAAAAGAGGATTCAATCAGATTTACCATAAAGTTTTAGGAAAGTTTCTAGAAACTCTGGAAGGAATTGGTGTACAAATCATTAATTAAAATGTGACAAATACTAAGGAAGGGCTTCTCTCATACATTCAATACCGAGTTACACAACTTATCTTTCTGGGGAAGCCGGCAAAAATGTATAAAATACACGAACTATTCATGCATGTAATTTTACTCATACTTGCCTGAGCTTTTTGTTACACATTTGCTGGTTAAATTACCTAATATTGCAGAGGATGATGTTGAAGTTAACAAAAACTGGGTTCAGAAAGTCCAACCTTCCCATAAACAACTGCAGGCAGAGCTGAGCTGAGATTACTAGGCCTAATCTTAATAACTTTACAACCAACAAGAACAACACTAGCTCAAGTTGAGATAAGAACATTATTATTTCCAAGGAATATTAATATTATCTTATGCAGTAAGATGGGCTACAGTTGGAGTATCTTTATAGTTTCTATAAAAACTTGTTTTTACTTTCCTTCCAACGATTATCTTTACTTATTTACTGGACTGGACTCTGTAGAATTTGCGGTTGTTTGAGGTACAAAAAGTCAACATCTATCTATCCTACCTTATTATCAATATTATGCATGGAACGTACGTGAAGTAATAAATATAGTTTACAAACTCATACTAAGGCAACTAGATATTTAACTACAGATCTCCAAACCTAGTCCCAGGGGCTTTATACTAACTTTTCCGATACCAGCAATTGTACTTAAATGTCTACAGTACCTCCGGGTCTCAATTAACTACTACAAGAGGATTACATTTAAAGCCAAAGTAAGATATATTTAAATACTGCAACATGCAATTTTTCATGACAAAACCTACTACCAACCTAGCTAAATATACCTGTTGGTAATTGTTGCGAATTTTGGACAAATCCACTCCCACAACGGCTCCATACTTCTTTCAATCCACAACTACAGTATATCCTTACTTACTTTATTGTAAAAACCCAACCGTAATTAACCTACCTTTGTTGTCTAGAAACTACAATACACAAAGTTAAAGGTGGCCTAACCCCTTTACAGGTTGCAATTGCATTGCCCTGCTACATTATTTATACAGGCAGGCTTATAAAGCATATGAGCTTCACAATCCCAACTTCCCAACTTCCCAACCCAATGCTCTCCAAATCACTTCGAGTACAACAACTACATATAAAGTACTAAATAATGGAGACACAACTGCAAAAAAAACTTGCAGAAAAACTTGTTTTAAAAATTGGGGAAAATCCTGCAAAAAAATCCTCACGTCATGTCCATGTCCCCAGTCTTCATACTTTTGTAGACCTCATGCCCTCCTGCATTTTAGCATCTTCTCCAAGTAAATCAACTCTTACCCTTTGTTAAATCATCTGGGGGATTTTTATGACAATCTCTCATCTAAATTACAAAACTCTATACAAATATCCAACTAGATTCGGGATCGGGATTTAAATAAAAGTCACAAAAAGTAAATGACAACTTGGGACAATAATTTATCCTGCCAACTAGCTGAACGATTATTAGTAGATGTTCTTCATATCATAATGCTTAGAAGAGTATGTATGGTTGCTATAAATAAAAATAGTGGGTAGTTGCATTGCCAGGTTCACATATTTAATTTACGCCAAATTCTAAATCAAAATAAACTCTCTTTGTTTCCAGTATTTAATTAAATCTCTCCTTAATACTTCAGTCCAAACCGTCAGTAATTTCTGAGAATTAATCCTCAATCCTTAAATTGATGCACATAATGCCATTATATTGACCCTTTTTCAATCCTTTCCTTAATTCTTACAAACAAACGCATATCCCATCCCAATTATATTTAAACGTCCCTTCTTAATAGGTTCAATAACAATGTAAATGGCTCCATTTTTATTTCCAAACTAACTAAACTTGATTCTATATTCTCTTCTAGTGTAAGAGATAGATAGATTGCATGAGGATTGCATTTAGGATTCTAACTTGTTTTTCAGCTTTTCTTGATCAATTTACCAATAAGTAGGAGTAATAGTAAAAGTACAAGTGAACTTTACCATCAATGCTGACTATATTGTATTGTATTGGATAATTATGTAGTAACTTTATAACTTGTAGAATAATGTGAAAAACTGTTGGGCAAGTTCTCATCCACGAGGGCTAAACTAAACAACTCCATCGTTAGCCCAATTTACATAGACATTATTATCCTCATCAGATAACCCATACTTCTACTCTCTTTTTAAACTCCAGCAGTAATAAATATTTATTCCATCGAAGAATAATATCTACATAGTTTCAGCCCAAGGATTATCAAGGGCTTGAGCTAAAAGTAGTTCACAATTGTTACACTTATGGTTTGGAATAAAAGCTAAACGTAGTAGAAACTGAAAGTGTTAACTTTGACTTTGTAAAAAAAAATGTAGAAATGGGTTTTTGAAGTAAAAATACTTTTTAAAAATGTGCTTTTTCTGCTGTGTATCCCTCCGGGGTACAGTTTATTTCATGGTGACCCTTCATATCGTAAGTTTAAACGGAATGGAAGATATTGCATGAGGATTTTTAATAAAAATTGCGTGACAGGTCATAGGTCATTGTAAAGATATTCCTCCCTTTATCCTTTCCAGATAGGGACATTTGGGATAACGCTAAAAGCCATGGAAATGTTTACCTTCCCCCCACCCGGTGGATACCCCGACCTGGTAATTAATTAATTAATAAATAATTAATCAATTTTAAGACAATACTTTCTAGTAATCTTTGACTATTTTTCAGAATTTAAATCCAGCCATAGTATCCCAAGCCCCTTTGCTCCTTGCGGGATACTCCCTCCTGGCTTCTTTATTCGGATGTTTCATCTTCAGAGCGGTGGATATGGTAGGTCAAAGGTCAAATTAAGGGTCATACTAGAAATTGTACGGAGATAGCAGGCTTTGTTCACAATATTTGTTACGAAAGTACAGAACTTGAGTCCTTCCTTCCAAGGGGGCTTATCCTCGTGTTATCTTATATTTAAAAATCCATTACAACTTTCGCAGAGGGGATAACCCCCTCAGCCCTTAAAAACTTGATACCCTCGCCGTTAAAATATCACCTAAAAAGTTCCCAATCTCCCTTTTAGGAATCCCTAACCCTACTAAAATGGTCCACCCTCGGTTTCGGAGTTTACCAAGGTCTAATAATCGCAATGCAATTCCTGTTCTCAATAATGTTCGGAGACCTGTTGAATAAAATGGGTCAAGCGGTCCTTGCAGGGCTCCTCGTCCTAAACTTCTTCTCGTCACTTATCTACCTCGTCGTCCTATTTTTATTTGGGAAACAACTAAAAACAGCAAAAGCAGGTCGAACAAAGCTCTACAAAAACTCAATAAGTCCCCCAGGGACCGCAGACCCCCACCAATTACCCCAACAACAAACGGCTGCTGATGTCATTCTTGCCACGCACGAGAATAACTGGAACCTCACCCAATATTCCAATTACACGAAGGAACTAAACATCCCCAATTTAAACTTTGCTCAGAACCACACCCCCCACCCTTCCGTCACCCGAACTAGTTCCATCTCCGTTGGAACTTGTACCAATAATAATTCATGTAATTGCTCCAATACCAGCGATACCACTTGCATTTCAGATTCAATTAATTCAATCAATCAAGATGATCTAGACTTTGTTGAGGGGGAGCTACAGGTCCCAGCTTTGACTAGCGTTAATGGGGTTCAGCATTTGGGATAAACATTTCTAAACTTCATCTCTTTTATTTATAATTTAATAATAAAAATTATAATACCACCACTTCCCAGTATAAAAGACTAGCCTTGTGTATTTATTGAATAGTTCCAAATAACCAAACCAAATGTCAATTGAAGTTGAGCAATAATTTAAGTAATAAGACAAGCTAAAAGTAAACTTTAGTAAATTACGAAATGATTAAATAACAATGAAATAATTAAAATCTCTACCTCTCTCTACCTCTCAGCTCTCTCATAAGAAACCTACTCTGAATAATAATCCCATTGTTACAAAAAAGAAAGGTAGTGTTGTTGTTGTTGTAAGCAAATGTAAAGCTAAAGGGGGAAATGAGACGACGCTTTTGGGTTTTGAACAAGGATCGCTTAAGCGTAAAAACCCAACTAGCTACAATTCACTGCTAATTTTTCATATAAAAACGAAATGGAAAGTTTAATTAGACCTCAGTTTTCAAAATGAAGTGTTCGATACTCGTCGTCCTCGTTTCCCTCATCCCTCTAGCCATGCCAGATAACAAGGACAGTTCTTTCAAGAGGTTTTTAACCATCTTTTCATCCAACCCCATTTTTCATACATTTTACTAACAATTTCCCAAATTATTATTATTTACTACCACAGGCCCAAGCATCTAACTACTTATAAATCCGCCTACAAAAACACCACGGACATGGAACCCCTTTCAGATAAGACCTTATCTAACCCCCTCATCCAACAGAAATCCTTATCAACTTCCTCATCATCAGATTCCCCCCAGAAAACTATAAAAACGCCAAGAATCCTCCCAAAAAGTCTGAGCAGTCTCCCCCCTGACCTCCAGTTCGGCCTGGCATTCACAGTCCCCTTTGTGTCCTTATCAACAGATAAGCTACTCAATGGTTTGGGTCACGGGAAAAAAAATACGGATTCTGTATCAAATATTCTAAAGTTAAATGTCGGTGGATTAATCCTCGCCGCTGTGGTCGGCCTGGCTGCTGTTTTTCTAATCCCTGGATTGATTAACAAGAATTCCGTATTCGATGTCGTTAACCAGTTCCTACCCGGTCATTTTAATCAACATAATTATAACGATCATACCAATAACTTTCAAAACCAGGGAGAGTATGGTAATCCGGGGTTTGACGGAGGATTTAATAATTATAATAATGATGGGTTTAATCAATACAGGAAGAAGGGTGAGCTTTTACTTTATTTTAATTAATTAATAAGAAAGTCGATAAAACTAAATATTATATTCAATTCCAGACGCTCGTCAAGCCAAGGAAGACACTGTCAATGTAATAGAGACGATAAAAAATCGAGGGACGGCCTGCATGCTGAAGCTACTCTGCTACAAAGAACTAAACCTGGTAAACAATAAACTAATGTCGGGCTTATCGGACTTTGTGACGGAAAATGAGTTTATCGATAAAGGAGAGGTTAACAAGGTCAAGGAACACGTCAAGGTTAAGGGGGACTGCAAGTTTTATGACGAACTTTGCGGAGTATAGCACCTTTTTACTCTTTGGGTTTTTATTGGGATTAAAAGTTACAGAAAATTAATTACAACTTGGCTCAATTTATTTATTTCGTTCAAATCCTAATGTTAATACTTATTTATATTACATTTTAGTAATGCTTGCATCCTACTTGTATGGGAAATCGTCTAACCTTTTCCGGAAGTTTATTATCTCACCCACCAACATCCCATTCTTAACTTCCATAACTAACATTAACACTACCCTAAATCCTCGGCCCTATGCCGCGGTTTATGTACATAAAAATGTAGGTCTTTAGAAACTGTTTTTACATGGGAGAGATACCCCTTTTAACATGGGAAGGATAGGATGACTAAGGAGGGATTAGGGTAATACTAATCTATACAATTTAGTCCTAGAAACTAGAATTTTGCATAGAATATAAACTGAATTATCTTTTTCCTTTACCACATTTTACATGAGAAACATTCCCGACTTTTTCCACCTAGAAGAAGCTCAATAAATCCCGACTAGATTCGAGATCCCTACTCTTATTTTTTTTTCAAAAACCACGGACCCTACCTTATTTTGGAGTACACGGTTTCTTTTCTCGTTTTGAATCCTCAGAACAACCTCCATTCCATGCAAACCCAATGATTTCAGTCTCTGTTAAAAAATGTCACAATTTATAACAATTATTCTTACATTATTTATTTAAACCTGCAAAGCATCCATGCGTAGCGACCATGTCAGTGGCAATGGCAACTTGGTAAAGGTATAAAGCTACCGCATCCTATTTAATACATTTGCGGTAATACGTGTAGCATAAAATATTCAGTCAATTCTTTTAAAAAAACGGATGAAATAAGCCTTAGCCTTTCTTGAATTCTTCCTCGGCTTTTGACCAGTTTTATTTAAGATTCATATAGCAGAAACCAAGCTAACAATTCCAAAAAAGTCACAGTTAATTTAGTCAGATTGCATCAAAACTTTAAAATAGTTTTACCAGCTTTACTTCATGTCAAATGTCAATCAATAAATCCCAACGACCTATCTCCATCTTCACACCTTTAGTAATTAATTACCATTGCATGTTCTAACCAAAGATCTTAAGCCGATAGCATCAAATATAAGGAGGAGAGGATTAGGAAAAATCAGGGAAACGAAACGAAACCAAAGTCTACTTTTATTAAATAAAACCACAATTCCTTCAGAGTAAAAAAAAGGGATGGAGTAAAAAAGCTAAAGTATTGAATCCCACAAGAATTCAACTCACTTTTTATAACGGATAAAAATGAAACCTACTAACTCTCCGATTCAGTTTCTTTCTACGTGGTCAATACATCTTACAAATTATACATACAAACCAATGCATTTCCTGCCAATAATCACTCCCCAACTTTATCTATCAAACCAACTCAACTTCTGCATCCTCTTCACTATATTCTTCAGTCCTAAAACTATATTTAAAACCTCTAGGACAATATTAAAATAAAACCCCCACAAATCCCCAGAAATATCATGAACGAATTACAATATTACATCTCTCTTCCAGTCTTTGGCTATGGAGTACCTTTTAGTAAAAATCCTATAAATGTTACAAAATGAAATACAAGCCCGGGTTACATTTCAATCATACACAGAACTCAGCTGCAAGCCGCAGTCCCATGGGTTATGCATCTACAGGTATATTTGAGCAGTATATATGGATGTTATGATTACTCCTGTTGTACTACAACTGCAGTCCTGTTATAAAAATAATAATTTTAATTCTCACAAAAGAAGGTTTTTGGTCGGTCGAACTATCAAGTTCCGCTCTGCAAAACCCCAAGACTAGTTTTCATGAGAACTTTTATACAACATTGAAGGAAGGAAGGAATATATACACACAGTCAGTATGGTTTTAAAAAACGCAGCGACCAACTTGCAAAAACGTTATAATTTCTTACAAGATATAAACACCAGATAATATGGGCTAACTGGTTGCCACTACTACTACGCCTACGGTATTTAAATAAGATTGGGATTATTAAGCTCAGAGTCAGCAATAGCCAAGGACATCACATCAACCCGTTCATCAAATTAACAAATGCAAGGCTACTTTATTGTTTAAATCTCTAAATAAAAGCCTTTGTCTCAGTTTAGCTCAAACACAATAAGGATTAAACTGAGACAGTAAGGTGAACTTTTACGGTATTTAAAATATCACCTCGGGGTTTTTATTTAATTAATTTAGAATTTAAACTCATTTCGAATGTGTAATTAAAAATTACTACTCCAAGAAGTGTGCTGCTGTAATCTGTTATTACAGTACCCTGTCTCTATTCTTATATTCTTATTCCAATCCAAACCGTTATAAAAAATAAAAAAACCCCTACACAAGGTATATCCAATATCCAAAACTTAAAGACTTAAATATTATACCGTATTTGCGGTATTAATTCCCCCTGTCTTTCCATGTTCAAAAAATCAATTACTCTTTAAAAACAAGAATCCCCCTGGGGAAGTTAACCCAACTAAAGTGCAGTATTTCCCCAAAAAAACCCCAATTTTCAATCCGACAATTCTATTCAAACAATTCCCTTATTTTAGACTTACTAAATTACCAAATCCACTATTTAATTTCCCATTAATCAAATCATCTTCCATTCATTTCTTGAGTGCAGTTTCATACCCAACTACTATTTACGTTATAAACTGACGTGCCTAGGTTAGGTTAGGTACATGAACCTTTATAGTTTCAGTTTCAACCCAAGTATTCTTTCATATCTCCTACGAACCGCATCATTATCCGTTTCATACAACTAACTCCCATACAACATAACTTCATAAACCAGCTCAGCCAAAAAGACTCAACTAAAGTTACCATTTTTATCATTTATCTATAAACTCTTATCTGCAAGAACTTCTTCAAACTTTGCTTTGGCATCCGGCTATGCTCCTCCGCTTCCTTAAACTTACCTAACTCGAGACTAGTCTTTCTTAAACAGCTTAACTAACCTCTAATCCTGTAAACTCACCCATAATCCCTCTGCATTTGAAGTACCTAAAGTCAGTTTATTTTGTATAATAATAGTAACTAAATCGTAAATTCGTCCGGAGTGAACTCCAAAGTTCGGACTTTAAGTTCCGGAATATTTTACAACATTAGTACTTGGTTGAAATATGGGCTGAAAGCCCCTACTAGACGGGGTTTTTAATTATTTACATAATCTACATTCCCCTGTTCTAAATTTTGTGGAGGATGTGTTCCCGAGAAAGTGTTTTTACTAATTAAATCATGTAAAGTGTTGTGAAGTTATCTAGAATATGCAATGTGTTGTCTACTTTGTTGCCAATCTTTTCGGGGAGCTGCGTATTTTGGAACTGCTGCACATATCGTATGTAAAATGGAATTTACCTTAAGCTAATTCAATCATTCTTTAATTAGGAAATTAAAAAACAGAACATCAACCTTTTATTTTGAAGAATTATCATTTTTCCCAAGCTGAAAAGTGTAGAATCTTTCATTTGCTTTTAGTTTATATAAATAATTAAAATGATAAATAAACTGCCCACATTTCTGCCAAGCTTTAGTCCATGCAATGTTCAGGTTGTTCCGAAAGTTGATAAGCTTCTGGTTGATAACTGATGGCATGATTTATTCAAACATTTAAAGGAAAATTGACGTAAATTAGACAATTATTTAGTAATTATTTACATTTCTTTTCATTATTGAAGGAAAGAAAAAAGCAGCTTATTCACTATTCAAGGCTTTTTTTACGAATTTTAATTCAATTACTTCAAAAGTCCATAATGGTTGGACAAAAATTGCAAATGTTTTGGCCATAAATGTATGAAAAATAGAACTCAAACTCAACTGTTCTGGCAGTATTAAGAATACTATATTAATTCCCTAATACTTCAAGCTATTTTAGTAGCTTTAATTTAACGGTTTTAATTGTGATTTTACCGTTAAACAATCCCTAAGAAAAACTGGGTCTGATTATATTTAAAAAATAAATGTAAACTCTGGCCTCTTTTTAACAAAATTTGGGATAATTTAGCAATTACTGTTCTTGGCTTTGATTTTGATTTATTAATTGTGATTCTCTCTCATGTTTTATTTTAGCTCCTTGGGATCGCGATAGTGTCTAGATATGCCACGAAGTTGTTTGACTTCTCAGAGCTTAAGTTTATAGAATATGTGAGTCCTTCTTATTATTTTTAATCCTAATATTATCTTAATTATAATTATAATGAATGACTTGTAAAGTGGCAGCAGCTCTTTGGCATTTATAATAATGAGTAGAAATCAACAGCACTTATTGTACATATTAAACTGATTTTCAGACTGTGGCAACGGGAACATCCGCTGTTATTTTTACCTATGGATTCCTCATCCTCTTCTTTGGACTCTTCATTTACCGAGGAATCGAAAATGTGAGATATTTAAACTCGTTTTTAAGTTTTTAATTAAACTCCTCTGGGGAATTATTGTTAGAAGGAGAACTTGAAAAATGCCTTCAATGAGATTTAATTAAGGCTAGGGGAGAATTATTTAGAAGAGAAAACCACAAAAGAGGGGAATTAAAATCAGAAATACGGTCTTTATTTTAAAATGTTCTGCTACCGTAACTATTCCAAAATGCCCTCCAGTCCGATAATACTAACCGTATTTCCCGTTTTAATTCCTCCCGACCTTTGCATCCTTAAAAGTTGAATTTGCCCTATCTTATCCCAGGTACTATAATTTCTCCTTTTTCATTCCAAGCTATGAAGCAAGATGCAGGTGAATTAAATTTGCAAATACGGTATTCCTGTTATTCCTCCTGAGATAGTTAGCAGAATTAAATAGGGCTACACTACAACACTGAGATATGCAACAATAAGAGAAATACAGGGCTTCATTTCTAGTTCTATGCAATACTTGAGCGTTTTTTGGAGTAGCAACTAAACTAAAGGGATGACTATTGCTATTACTACTAATTAATTAATTAAGTCCAAAACGGAGGAATAATTAACTTTAGATTTTGTGAGTTATTTTAAATTTCATCCCAATATTAATGTCAACTCTCATTCTTTCAACAGGAATCTTTAAGCACCCTAAAAGTGACCGTCGGGGGATTCACTTTCATGCAGGTCCTCGTGCTAATCACACATCTCATACTGATTTCTGTGACATTCGACGACCTAAAGGAGGATGACCGAATGACCCAAGTGTCGTTGTTGGCCTTGAATCTAGGACTAAGTTTCGTACATCTGGCCACCCTGTTCCTTTACATGATCAAGCTCGTCCGAAGACAGCTTCATTCTATAAGCCGATCCGCCGAAACTTCAGAAAGTAGTCTCCCCCTTTCAACAGCATCAGGGTTCTTCCAGACGACAGGGCCAAAACACAGGCCAAAAAAGTCCCTCAGGGTCGGGTCAGGACCTTCTTGCTCCCTGGGGTCACGGTCAGAGGTCAATATGAATACAGGAAGGTATTCAACTGCCTCTTCCTCATTCGGGGGACAACGTTATATGGACGGACAGTGGGAGAATCTTCATGTTTAGGGGAGTAAATCGAAAAAGTAGCTGTTTTGCTTGCTGCTATTCATAATTTAGGATTCACCAATGTCTAATATCGCTAATAGGGAGTTAGTTTAATTTGTTAACTTGTATTTTTTTACATGTTTACTACTTGAAGTCGAGTTTATTATTTAGTTATTTATTATTACATATATATATTTATGCTTTTACTATTAAAAGAACGCAACTGGAGCTTTTATTTATCTTTAAAGTGAAACATCGTTTCAAATCATAAACCAAAAGTGTTAAAAAGGTAACTCAAGTTTATATTTAAAGGTAGCAATCCTTCAATCCTTAATTTCAAATGCGATGAAGCAAGTAAGTGTTTAATTCATATCATACGGTAAAATGCATATTCAACTAAACGGTCAAACCTAACATACTTAGACCTGCTTATGCATTTACATAAAAGCACTTAGGCTTCAAGCTTCACGATAAAGGGTTTCTCAAGTTTAGCTGCCTGTATTATCCCAAGAATAGTATTTAATAAAATAACTAATAATTGAGTCAGACTATTTAAAGTGAAACGTTAAAAGAGGGACCACTTTCAAGCAGAATGATTTTAGATTGATTTACATTTGAAGATCATTTTAAGGTAAACGTTACCTATGCATTAAGCTTGAGAGTATTGAACATAATATCAAATGATCAGTAAATTGAACAAATTTATGCATAAACGTTAAACGGATTCCTTCATACTCCATGCAGAAGGATCACACTCTTGTTCTTGCAAGGGCTTGCCATTTCAGATTAACCTTAAGTAAATTCACTTAAGCCTATTCTTTTATTAAATTTGTTAAACACCCCTTGGGCATGTAATACTTCGTCCAAGGGATAGTACAGGATATTTAAAATCCTATTAACTGTGGGCCTTGGTTGAAGTCTTGTTAGGGTCTAAAAGGGCGTAGTTAGAGTTAGAAGACCAGCCGCTTATTATCAGAGTGGGCCGGCCCTTATGCGTTTATCATGTCTACGTAACTAAGTTACAGGGTTTTCAATTGATGTACAATGGTCAAGCCGCTCTTTACTTAAGGGTCCGGAGTAGTTTAGCAACGGTCACAGGTCACCCATAAGAACCCCATGTTAAAAACTACTTTTTTTCA
>JAQFZX010003420.1:0-12492 GCA_034682405.1 Hydroisotoma schaefferi | reverse complement strand
AATACAAAGAAACTTGATCAAATGATCGAAATGATAAATGATGAGCTATTACACACCTCTATTCCTTATTCAAAACTTTGTGCAAATGCGCTTTGCCTAGCACCCTATCTTAAAAAATACTATAGGGCAAAGATTCTGCAAACTAGTCCTCGGCCTATTGATGAATCTTTGGTACATTTATTTACATTCGTTGTCCTTTGTTAGATTTCAGGTTCATTTTAGTGTCAATTTGATTCCAATGGTATTTTGTTTATTAGGTGTATTTCGTAGATTATGGAAACACCTGCTGGGTTAAAAATTCAGTGTTGGAAGATTTTAGTCCATCTATGGTTGCGAAAGAATTTGATACAGTACCTTGTCTGGTAATTAACAATAAATAGCATTTTAAAAGTTGAAATGGAAACTAAAATAGTTTATTTTCAGGCTGTTGAGTGCAGGCTAAGTAATGTAAAGCCGGCAACCATTCATGGTGCCGGTTGGCATGAAAGAGCAATTAGGGAGTTCAAGTTATTTGCTGAAAATGCTCCGTTCATTAAGCTCCAGGTAGGCAACTTCACTAACTCGTTTCTGCATTTAGTCTAAAAATCAGTTTTTAGAGACTATCTTAACGTCGAATTTTTATTTTTGTAGATATATTCTGTCACTAAAAGTGTCATTGCTGCCAAATTAGTCGGACACAACGACAAGGACGTTCAACAAGTGCTCAATGAAAGATTAGTCTCACTCGGATTTGCAGAGCATGCAGACGAACCGACTTTTTCTGAAGTGAGTTTTTGCGTTCTTGTAATTTCACATAGCGTTAATTGTTTTCTTCGTTGAGGTAACTTCTATATAAAAGCAGCGTCGGGCTAGGGTTTGTAGGCTTTCAATACGGCTAAAAGTATATAAAACCGAATGGGAAAATTTTCTAGTTTAATCATCGAGCACGTTTAAGAGTACAGTTACAAGATAAGGAAGAAATATCTGCCCACAATATAGAGCAAATAGGAGAGCAACTAGATTTTGACTGTATGGTGCCTCCAACGGTAGTAAATGACCGTTATGTAAGTTCAGATTCTTGTCTTGTTTCCTTGCTCAAGATAAAGGCTAACAACTAAACTCGTTGATTTTGTTTTTAGAACATTACTCTAAAGGGGCCTTGGAGTCCCTTGGAGCTAGATTTCCAGGCGCTGTGTCACAGTAGTAATACCAAGCTAGTGAGAGTAGACAACAATAGTGTTAATTCGGTTGTTTTAGACACAGAGCCAACTGCTCCAATATCCAGATTGATGGTCTCGGCATGTGTAGCGATACAAGATCGAAGCGGATGTGTAGTGGCAAGGTATTGCACAGTGACAGTTTAAAACTTCATACCATAATAACTGAACAAAAGTGAAGCACGTCTAAATTCGTCTTGTTAACCTACGTATAGGGGTACAACAATGATGCCCTCCGTCCCTGGACTTCTTGGACTCCTGTCCATGTTATTTTCTCCAAAAATAGAACTTCGCGTTGACATCCGCCAGACTCAATATACTGGCGTGTTATGTGGCCTTGGGACTGCACCCGAGGATCCAGATTTACCTATTTATTCTGACCACGATGTGGAAATCGTTTTTGATACCATCTATGATGATGAGGACATTGATGCCGTAAGTATTAAGCACTCACAAGTAAAATTGGACCGTTTGTGCGTATCCTGTCCTAAACGAAATTTGTTATTCCTTAGATCAACAAAATTAGATTCTTGATGAATCTCCTATTGCGAAACAGTCAAGGAGTAAATATGTCCCATTATCAGAATTCTCTCTTCAAAGAACTAATGACGCTTCTTCAGCGAACACGAAAGCGAGCAGATGAAGAAGTTTGGCCCCAAGAGGAGTACGTTTGGAATAGACTCGATGTGAACTCCCTAAAACCTCCAAACCGAGCTTCCTTTGTTTACGACCCAAAAGATATATTTGTACCTCACAACAAGGTTCTGCTTAACAAAGAAAACGAATCATCATGGGCGTGGAATTATGCTGTTTAGTTCAAAACACCACTGCGCTAAGCTAATCTTTATCTTAATTAATGAAATGACTAAATGAATTATGGAAAGTAGAGAGTTCTTTCCAAGCTCGAGCCTTTATAGACTAGACTGGCTTTGCTTTATTTCAATTTATTGAATTGAATGTAAGAAACTTACACTTCATCACAATATATTATATATTATATTATAGTCACGGCTTTTGTACCGGTTTATTTTTGTCTTTCGTACAATCAATACGTACTTCTTCACTCTTCAGTGCGGCTGATTAATAAAAATAAAAGTATGATAAATAATACGAAGAAAGAAGCAAGAAACGGCGATTATTCATGAACTATTTCATTCTACTTTCTCATGAAAGAGCGATGGATGCGGTGCAAAGCAAAATGCAATGAGAATCTTGCACAAATGAATTGCAATTTAAGTCAAATGCTCAAACATTCATTTTAAGTTTATACATTGGCAGCAATTACGGACCTTCATTTTTGAAGGTTTCAAATTATTTAAAAAAAACTTGATCCTTTTTTTTTAATCTGACTACGGCACTTTAAACGAGCAGGAAAGGAAGACCAGCTTTTGGGAGTCGCTCGTCGCTGCCTTAAAAGTTTTTATATAAAATGTTTATTTATGTCGTAGTTTTTTAAAAAGGTAAAAGGAAGGTTGGAGGTTTGCTCAAACATGATAAGCAAGCAGATAAGCAGTTATCATTGTTAGCTGATTAGTGGAGAAAAGTAGGAGATTTACAAGTTTATCCTAATAAAAGACCAGGCCAGGTCTAGAGAGGTCCAGAGACTCTCTCTTCCGCATCCGCAGCAAAAGTCCGTGACCGTGATTGTATTTTTTTGGTGATTTATACATAGGTAATTAATTTTTTGACATTTATGAGAAATATACTTCAATTTAAAATTGAAAACTAATTAAATGACGAATTAAAATTAAATTATTGTGTTGGAGGACAGATAAACGGAAATGACGGACCAACTTGTAGTGGATTGGATGAGCGAGTGGAAAAGTATGAGCCAGGATGACCCTAATCCGGACAAATTTCCGGGATTTGGAGTCTCAATTCTTGGAAATGAAGACCTTTTTCAAGCAGTTACGCACGTTTTGGAGGAAAATGACAGGTTTCGACCGGTGAGACGGACAAAATGTTATGCATGACATGCGGACGCTGTCGTAGGGTCAAGGTCAACTAATGTGGACGTTTAAAAAAATGTGTTTTTTTTCAGCTTTATGGTGATGTGGTCGCCACATTATTCGCTCTCTATCGTTCCATGGAACAGAAGTTGCGATTGTTTGTGATGCAGTTTGTTCCTTCTCTTATCTACGTCTACTTGCACCAAATTCATTCGCAGAAGGTATGCAGAATTAGAAACATTGACACAGTGAATTATATAAGTAGTTAGTTATGGGTGTTGGTGAAATAAAGTATATGCTTATGTTGTTTCAGAAATGTATCGCATTGGAGACTTTGCTTCGAGGAATATACGAGTTGGAAAGTGAACTTGTGGATGGGTCACCTACGACTATGAGAATCCCAAACATTAATCTCCCATCCATTTATCACGATGTACGCTAACGCTAAGTAGCAAAGCAATTCAATCAAGAGTTTACTACCTAGACATAGTTACAGCATTGCTTCTTTGTGTCATTGTCATTGCCATTTCTTAAATTGTTTAGCCGGGCGGTGTCTCAACAACGTGGTTATCTGATAGCGATCTGGATAGGCTAAATATAAAAACGGTCAAGACGGTCACTCGGCCAACTTTGATTCTTACTGATGACAGAGTGAGAGCTCCACAGCGATTACCACTTTGCTCAGAATTATGGTGGAATTTCAATCACCGTATTGCATACATTCCTAAGTATTCTGTGTCAATGCACCTTAAAACTATCTCAAGGTAACAGTTTGGTAGTGGGAAAAGTATAAGCTCTTTAATTTATAAGTAAACTGCACTATGTTCTGTTATTTTGCAGGTTGGTTACGCAAGGATTCGCAGCCACTACATCCCAAGCTCACCGACCCCATCCCCCGACACGCATTGTGCTGTCGTCAAAACTGCTAATTGAAATGATTCAGACAGCATATTATTCTGCGTAAGTTTAGTCGGAGTAGACGTTAGTAAATATCCCATTACTTTTTTTCTTGGCAGGGCGAAATCTAAAAGAACTATCTATACCGAATCCTTTCCAACAGATATAATGGGGCTCCTACATTGGCGGAACAGGTTTTGGAAGAAATATCCGCAAGGGCTAATTACCAGCTTTGGGCTGATGCGTTACTAGCTTGTAATGCAGTTCAAGATTACTTGAAGTCCTCAGGTAACTTTTTGAACTGGGGGGAGTTCATCATGTTATCAGTTCAATTACCACGTAGACAAAGTGGCTATGCAATATGCAGTCTCCAGGTTGCTTACTCGAGTTCAAGGGAGAACCATACTACCTTCTTACTGATTACAATAGTTCGAAATCCTACATCGTACCGTTCCTTATGTTTCCTTCAGGTCGTTGTAGTAATCGTCATCCTTTCCAGTTTGTGTTCTACCCTATGGAACCGTTTCACTCGAAATTAAAAAACCCAATATCATCACCGCCTTACCCTTATGGCGTCAGCCATCCAAGACCTTTTACTAGTGGTGATGGTGATACTACAGAAAGGGGCTCTTTTTCTGAAAATTCTTTCGCAATAATCAACCAGTCTAAAAATCGGGCTCAGACCGAAACGACGCAGACTGCGACTTGGCCTGAAATTAGCTCTTATAATGGCCGTATTTTTTCTCCTGGCAAATCCTGTTTTCCTGCTCCTACACTCTCTCCTTGTGTTTGATCTGGAACCTGCCGTAATTTCAGAGTTTTTTTTTATGTCAAACTGCAAAAGTATTTCACTCCTATTTTATTGGCAGGCAGCGCGACTTATCCTTAATATAATTGGCTTCATAATGAAATGTTTTTGCATAATATGATATGTATGATGTATTTGTAATAATAATGCATCGGGTAATTTGTTTGGTTTCAGAACTGAGCATTCAAGTAGAAGTCGCCAACACATTCAAAAAGTCAATAATTACAAATGCTTCATTCCGAACCAAAAAACTTCCAGGTATCCCTTTTAAAAATCATATGAACGAACTTTTCAATTTACGCTTGGTATTGACAGTCAAAATATGCATGCCCTTGAGTGGTGGAATGATCTATGTTGCTATGTTGGACCGATTATGTATGTCCAATCCAAGGTGGGTTTTTATCTATCTTAGATGACATAGAGGGGAGTGTCTATGAAGTCTAAAGTCTCTATTGCATGTCCTAATTCACTTTGATTTCGTCTAAGTGGATATTTTATTTACTTCTTCGTTTATCTTTTAATTCGTGATGGTAATTTCTTTTTATAATTCTAAATCTACTGATCGCATGTGGCTTTGGCATACCCACAACAGAAAGTATGTCAGTTGTTGTTATTGTAATGGTAATGGTAAAATCTAGTGTAGAACGACTAGAAGTCCCCGAATTTTTATTCGTACTTAAAAAGTATCGAAGTTTGCTGCTTACTTGTTGTCAGCGACGCTAGTTCTTGTACTAACTAATGGTAAAATAGTATTCTTGTTTAGTGCCCACTTGTAGTTGTAGTATAAAACGAAGTTATGCTATGCATCTCCAATATTTCTACTACAATCCAGCATTTGAAAAAAACAAGCTTTACTTGTAAATACCGACCTTCTTTCCTTTTTTTAGACGACATTCCTATCATAGAAAAGAGCGATTCCATAGATGAAAGTGGAGGAGATGGAGTTCCAGCTATCGCCCATGCATTTAAATCGAAGAGTAAACTACCTCAAATTTTGGCAAAAATTAAGCGCAATTCAGTTGTAGTTATTAACGAGGAAGGTGACGTAGAAACGCTAGCTTCTCCGCCAATCTCCGAAAGAAAGAAAAGTATCGATGCCACTGCAGTTTGAGCTAAGAAATAAGATGTAGGTAGAACTTATTCGTTAAGAATCCTTGTAGCAAATGGTAGTTAAAACGCATTACAAAAATAGCTTAGTCACCGTAAGAAAAAGTGACTAATAAAAGATTACTTTTACTTTGTAAACCTCGTTAAATGCAATTTATTGTTTACACAAGTTATACAGCAGCGATATAATCACTATTTTCGGTCTATTAATAGAGCGATCGTTGGTGAAACGTAAGTCTCAGAAACAGGGTCTTAAAACTAAATACTCTTCTTGTCACAAAAGGCTTATAACCTTCAAAGATTATTCCATATGATACCCGCTTAGATGCTTACGGTTAGCAAATACTACTTACATTTCTAAGACCTAATCTAATAAAATTTGATCACAATCATCCCTTCTTACCCAATTAAATGACTATACTTCGAATGATGGACAAATTAAAAATGCGATACGATGTACTGATCGTTTTATATCGGTTTGTAGAGAAGTGTGGTAACATACTTCTTCCGGTAACGGTGAGTGGCACTCAATACCATTACTCCGTCTTTTATCGACAGAGCGTACAAATGGTTTAGCATCACATGATTCGGTTCAGGTAGTAATGTAGGTTCACACTATAATATGAGTTTAAACACATCATTAATCCTTTAACGCTTTGAATGATAAATAATTAAAGTTTTAAAAATATTTACCGACAGAGGAGTGTCCTTGTTAAGAATAACTTGTAAAAGATGCGGTGGTAGTATGGGAGGTCCTGTGGTTTTCTCCCATGGTTTGTATGATGGAACGTCTTGGGCCCATTCACTTCCGGGTGGTGATCCTGAAACTAATTAACGAAGCGAATGAAAATTAATATCTAAACCGAAGTGCAACCAACTTTCAAGTGAAAAGTTTAAAAAATCTTCAGTAAAAGTCAGTTCATTACCAAACTGGGTTTTAGACTGGGATGCGATAGAATCCACGGCCAACGCATCAAAAACTTCAAAGTCAGTTTTCTTGACGTTTATAATGTTGTTGATAGTACCGTTTTCGGTTTCTATGATAGGCTACATTAAAATAACAACAACATTAAATCATCAAATGCAAAAGCCACCTTAAAGTATTCTTTAAATGTATAAATAGCACAAACCTCTGACGGATTGTGCTTCCATTCTCCATCAATTAAAAACTTGTACTGATGCTCTCCTTCTGGTAGGTCAACAATAGCGACATAATCACTGGTCGAAGTAAAATTACTGTAGTAAAAGACAAGCAACCGCATAAAATACCAAACAACTGTAGTAAGGAAATAATCGATTACAACTTAATATTTCTGGATGAGGGTTCGCCTTTCGCCACCGTACCTTTTGACCATAGGAATAGTTTTCCAATCAGAGAACGTTCCACATATAAAAGGGTTCTTTCCACCTCCATCCCATTTGAATACGGTAGGTAAAATTTTCGAATGATCCAAACCTCCTGTTAATTTGATCCCTTCCGAAACGGTAACCGCTCGTGGTCTACCAGTTTCTGGATAGTCTTCCTGCAAACATGCACACACTCACATTAGAAAACTATTTAAAATATATTCCATATTTGCAGTTGAACTTGTTGCACCCCAGCTTACGTATTTCAGAAAAGTAAGGGTTTAAAGCATTCTATATAGCACGTAGTCAAATGCTGTTTTTCATTATCATTACCAAACATAAGTCAAAGCCCTTCAACTCTTTAGCTTTTAAACCCGTAAAACATGCACGGCACCAAACAATTGGCGCTTCAGCGCCGAACCCACATCGCGCTTTGTATTGGGGAGTTTGCATTCAACACAAATACAATCAAGCACACCAAGGGCTTCATTACTGAAATACAGTTATTCAAAGTCCCATAAAATAAAAAGCAAGCCAACAATGCACCTAATTTGAAAGGTCAAAGGAGCCGGTAACACCAAAGGTCAAAGATAACTATTTTTTAAACGGAAAGCAGTGACAAGATTGCTATTGCAGAGCAACAGAAAAGAATTGTGAACCAAAATTACAGAGGACAGATCTTTCATAAGTTTCATCTTGGGCTGGGGGGGCAGAGAAGAGGGCTCATCATCTTCATGAGAGTACTGAAGTTGTATAATTTTTGCGTGATTATTATTGATAGAAGTGGATTGTTGCAAATGCGGAGCAGGTGAAGATGGATTACTCATATGGGGTTGACTACCGTTTGACCCTACCGAAGAACGCTTTTCGAACGAGAAGGCGTGACCGTCTTTTATTACTCCGCATGGTGACGACGGGGGCAAGCTGTCCCCGGACTTGTGTCGATCTCGAACTCCACTGCTACTCGCGTTCCCCATATTTCCTTATTCTACTTCTGGTTTAGGTCAGGTCAGTCCCAAAAGGTCAGGTCAGGAGGCCTCTGGATAGCTTCAGAAACTGTAGGCCGGTTGACCAAAGGTTGTATTCGACTTCAGGGTTCACTTCGAAGGTCTGTGAAACATTCTGGAGACAGGGACTGGTGGACTTAAGTGCTACAGAACACGCTTCTTACTCAGTCCTTCCTTAATGCAGTTTGGTTTGGATTAGAATTTTGGAATCTGTGAAAAAATTAACAAATTGTTCAGTAATTAAGTACCGTAATTTCCTGTCCATAAGCCGCGGTGTATGTACACAAACCAATGTTTTGAGTCACATTTAACATGGGAGAGATACCCCATTTAACATTTAAAGGATAACGTGCGGCATAATTATCGAGGGCGGCTTAGGTCAACCTTTAACCCCTTCTAAAACCCCTTTTACCCCTCTTCTAAACCTACATAAAGTGACCATGAATGAATGAATAGATATTTTTTTTAACAAACAGCAAACATTAATCCTTGACCTTTTTTAAAAAATTGATCAAGCAATCGAAAGTTTTTTAAATTAAGAATTCATTCATTCATTTCATTTCATTCCTACCCTTTTTAAATGAAACATATTTTACATTTAAAATTAAAGGTGAACTTCACAATTAATCCATTCATAAATTAAACAATAATAATATTTTTAATTGGTTTTTTTTATATAGTTTTCTGTTCTCGCTTGTTCCAGTTCCTTCCTCCTATGTCTAAAACTTTCCATTTATTTCATATTAATAATTACAATAATTACTACAAAACAGAAACAGAACCAAAACCAAACCCACTGAGCTTAAAACAGTAAATTGCTCATTTTAATACCTCAATTTCCACGAATCCAATTTATTTATCCTCAACTCACTCGCATCGCATATTTAATTTTGGTTGCAAAATTGTGATTTTGCAACTAATAACTTATAGAGAGCTTAGAAGAGCAATATAGAAGGCTCTATTAGGTAAAAAAAGAAAGAAGTTGATCCCAAAAATTGTATTTGCAATCGCCTTATTTGCTGAAAGTAAACAAAGTGCGTACGGCCCTGGAATACATTATTACGGTTTTTCAATGATTCTTTTCATCCGCGATTCTTAAATTTAAATACATTCCAAAAGTCAGAATTTCTGACTCAGGTTAATAAAAATTTGTTTGGAATATTTTGCCTACGAATTAAGTTCTTATTATTAATCTTCATCTGAGATTATTTTAATTATGGGTGTTTCCTTTTGGAGTGATTTAATTAAACTTTAGTTTTAGGGTGTTATTTAGCCCGGTTTTTGTGGTTGCTTTCGGTGAGTCAGGAGTCTTAGAAAAGAGGAAGACGGAGGACGCGTGGTCACCGTCGTCACGTCAGCAGCTTCGTCTCGTCATCGTCACCTCAGCGTCGTCTTGTCACCGTCACGTCAGCGTCGTCATTTTCTGTCACGTCAGCGTCGTCGCCGTCACATCAGCGTCGTCACCGTCACGTCAGCGTCGTCTCGTCACCATCACGTCAGCGTCGTCTTGTCAGCGTCACTGTCTTCTTGTACACGAGTGACATTATTAAACCGTATCGCTGATAAGCTACTGTGGATTAAGATTAAGAAGGACGGATTTACATTTTTAAGGTGGGAAAACCGGCAGGTAGTGTCGAGGACGCTTAATTTTAAACTCATCGCTGATCCGAAGTTTTATATTTGTTTGTATTTTACTGTAGAATCCCGATTGCGATGCAGCTGAGAAAAAGATAGGGTATTTGTCTACGGATCTGCATGGGTGCGTGTAATTTGGAGTGGAGGAAACGCTTTTGAAACGAACAAAACTGACTGGAAAAAATATTAAGAGGTCGACATCCCACGTAAGCAAGATTTATAGAAAGGAGAAGGTTTTTGATATCTTCTGTGTTTTTATGAAGTAATTTTAAATAATTTTTTTACATTGAGCTCAGAGTATTAAAGAGATGAAATGACGCTGCTTAGAGAGCTATCAATCAATGGAGTACTTATTAGAAGACGGAGCGAATTCGCTGGAATTTACAAAATCTTGCTGGGATTATTATTATTATTTGTAGTAGCAACTGAAGGGTTCCCTGAACAAGGGAAGTGGACAGCTGCCTTAAATGATGTATGTAAAAATATATTTTAGAAAAATACAGCAATAAGGATGATGATAATTTTTTGTTGGAGTATGAAATAAATGGGGGCCTTTTATTTGACAGTCTTCACAGTTCTTTGGTGTTTATAAAAGTTTATTCAATGGATCTAAAGTCTACGTTTTTAGTAAGTTGTATTGTCTTTCGTGGTTTGGGTGGTGCTTGAAGAATTACATGATGATGTGTATTTTGTTTACTTCCAGTTGATTGCGAAAGTCTTGGTGGAGGGGAAGACGTAGAAGTTAGAATCAACTGGTTACTTAGAGAGACCCCTTGTTGGGAGGAGTATGCATCTCTAGATCTTTTAGTAATATTTGTATTGTTATAAAAAGTAATTTTTTAACAAAGTAATGTCTTGTTGATTGAAGAAGTTTTGATTTATTTCGCTTAGTCTGACGCGGAGAGGAGTACTTTCTGGATGTATTACTATGATACTCCAGGTAAAGAAAAGACGGGAGCGTGGGATTACAATGATAACTTTTACTTCAAGCCTTCGGATAACTATACTCATCGATGTGACAAGTCAATCAATTTGGTTAGTATGCTCATTTTTAATTCAATTGATTTACTCTTTATTTACACCTTGATACAGTTTATGCTAAATAGCTTGTGGTTTCTTCTAGGCTGAGTATAGAATGATTCCGGATAATAAAAGCGCTGGTTCGGTCAGTACAGATCGTATTGTGAAAGTGAACAGTGGAGATGCACAAAATAGTCCCGCGTTGGATAACCCGACTCCATCTTCCAAGCTTTTTGTATGTTTATCATTTTTACTGACGATTGATCATGTATTATTGGTGATAAGCTGTAGTGCTCATGTTTTGTATTCTTAGAAATCCAAGACACCTATTTTCACCGTACCAAAGGACGGTGTTTACCTGTTAGTAGTTCATATTGAACCGATAGGAGTGAAGAATTATCATGCAGATGTTCGAGTTCAGATGAAGGGAGATCGTGGATACTTATCTGCAACAGAGTGGCCACTGCTACTGGTTAGTTTGAATTAAATATTCGACGATAATCTAGATAACTTATATAAGAAGATACTGATTATCAGAGATGTAAATATTTTGTCTTCTCGCAGTTTTATGGTGGGAGCTGCATTTTATACGTTATTTATGGACTTTTGTGGCTTATAATGTCAGCTTACCAGTGGCGAGATCTTCTCCGTATACAATTTTGGATTGGTGGGGTTATCTTCTTGGGAATGGTTGAAATGGTACGATCTTGTAACTCTAAATAACGGTTGCTGCTACGCATGGCATGCTGAGGAAATAAAAATAACCATATTGTGATTTGTTAATATTTTTAACAGGCCGTGTTCTACGCAGAGTATCAAAGCATAAATTCAACAGGAGTGTCTGTGACTGGTGCGGTACTTGTAGCTGAAATCATATCTTGCTCGAAAAGAACTTTGGCCAGAATGCTAGTTGTAATCGTCAGCATAGGTTTTGGAATTGTGAAGTATGATTTAATTTCTCCAATAGTTCTCCTTTTGAAAAGTCAAAGATTTTTATTATTAACATTATTATCTTTTTCTATTCTATAGGCCCCGACTGGGAGCAACCCTGCATCGAATCATTGTTGTGGGCTCTCTCTACTTTTGTTTAGCATCAACTGAGGCTTGTCTTCGCGTCTTGCACCCTGTCAACGGTCCTTCTAACCGCGCTTTAATGGCTGGAATTCCCCTCTCCATTTTGGATGCAGGGATTTGCTATTGGATTTTTCAATCATTGATGACTACATTAAGAACACTGCGTCTTCGAAGGTTTGTTTTTACACAATGTTAAAGATTCAGCTTGAATTTAAAACGACATTTTAATTGTAGTGACTTTTTATTTCAGAAATCTAGTCAAGTTGCAGCTGTATCGAAATTTTACAAACACATTAGTATTTTCTCTGATCGCATCAGTTGCTTTTATGATCTGGTCAATTCGTTATCTCAAAACTGCACAATGTCTTCGAGTAAGTTTACACACTATAAATGGATTGAATGTCCAATCCAATTTTCAGTATCTGAAAGTGTAAAAATATTCTGAAATAGGA
>JAQFZX010003419.1:0-12504 GCA_034682405.1 Hydroisotoma schaefferi | reverse complement strand
GGTTTGGTTCCAAAACTGAACTGAACTGAACCAAACCAAAATTTTAACCATTCAGTGAACCAAACGCCGATCGCTAGTAGTGAATATGCCAAAAGGTTTTGCCAATTACTTGACCAAATCAACCTAAATAAATACTTAAAAAGAAGGGCTAAGATGGATTCCTATTCTTGTAAATGTATCGGTTCTACAAAGCCAGTCTGAGTCTCTAAATATTTTACAAATTATGACGCTATTTGACCAACATCGTGTGTATAGTCCCTATATTGTCCAAGCTGAAGAGAAAGTTGGAAAAAGTAGATATAAATACCGTATTTCCCGTTTTAATTCCTCCCCCTTCCCCTCTACCTTTTCATGTTAAAAGTCCTATCTTTTCCATGTTAATAGAATGCCTACTTTTCCATTCGAAGTAGTAAAGCACCCCAAGGGAATTTAAACGGGAAATACGGTAGATATAAATAAAATTAATTCCACCCAACTCAAACTGCGGAGGTCTTCTTATTAATTTTACAACCCAATCCAAGAACCGCAGCAGCCTTATCCGTACAGTACTCTTCGTTAAGATAAATAACACTCGTGGGAATTAAGCGTACATGTTTGCCGGATTCTATAAAGGATCTCCTGTGTAACTCTAATTAGAATTAACCCAAAGATAAAGATGGAAGGAGGTGTGCTAGTTATAGAACGTACTTCTAGTTCCCTTTTTTGATGAAAGGCCATAGATAATTCAACTATCAGAGAGATAGCATTGGCTATTGGCATTTAAAGGTTATTTTTTATAAATAAAAATCGATTATTCCCAGCAACAAAGCTTGTTTAGTATTGAAGCGTCCAGCTATATCCTCCATCTACCCTAAATCCTCGCCCATATGCCGCCATCGTTAATTAATTATGCCGCACGCCAATCCTTTACATGCTACAAGGGGTATCTATCCCATGTTAAATATGCTTTAGAATCTCTTTTTCATGTATGTATACAAGCTGCGGCTTATGGGCGAGGATTTAGGGTGCGTGCTTTCATTTTCTTGCAGAAAGGGCATAAAATATGTGAGGAAAGGACGTGATGTTTTTTAGGATCGTACAGGAATACAACTAGATGTCCTTATCTAAATTTAATATCCTTTTAGTCAAGACCAGATTCACTTTACTTTACTTTCACAACCTGGACCCGGATCCGGGCTTTCTCCCGTGCAAAAATATACCTTGAACTTTATCCGGGCCCTGGGATTTTGTAGGTTTTTTTTTTACAAAGCAAATAATGGAATGGATCTATCCAATCCGCTTTACCTTCTTTACACTTTTTAATAAAGTATTACATAAGAAGGGGCATGTTCAAGAAGTGTAAGAGGATTGATCGCTAATGCTATGAGAGATTGAAGTGGGGCCGTGTTTGGAGTTAATAAGAGCGGAAATATCAGGGTAATTGAGATTATAACCCTGAAATCCCACTTAGCTCGGAATTAAAATGTCACGTCTACTTTCAAGATCTCCCTACCCTGAAACCTCTGCTATAGGCCGCGGCTTAGAAACAAGGTATTTAAAATGGGAGAGGTACCCCTTTTAAGATGTATAGGATAGTGCGGCTTAAATTAACTAGGGCGGCCTATAGCAGGGGGTTTAGGGTCCTTTAATGGACGGTGGATAAAAAAGTCATTGCAGATATAAAGCGTTGGATAATGTCCCTGGTTCAATATTGTTAAAATATGGAATATAGATGTCTATAATTGCTCATTAATTACGTTTCCTGATCCTGACCATGAAATAAATGTAAATAATCTGAATGTAGATTGGAATAAGTGAAGGATGAGGTTTTGTTATTCCTTCACGGTCTCTTGAGACAAAAGGCTAACTAGAGTATGAAACTATTGTAAATTGGCTGTGGAGAAACGTGAGTTGAGTTGGGTAATTGATTGTGTTATTGCGGATATTGATTCTACGGTGTTTACAAATACGGATGGAGATTTATAATTGGTATAGAAGTCCTCTTTTGTAAGTTTGGAAATGAAATAAGTTAAATGGAAGGATGTTAACAATTTGATTGCTGGAGAAAGTATACTATTGATGCTTTTCTAGGGAGTTTACACAGCTAAAATGTAGTATTTTTAAAGGTTTTATCTGTAAGTTTTTCCATTTAAAACCTACGCAAAAAGGATGTAGTTAGTGAGCGATGACGGAGGTTATGTTCTGATAACCCGGAAGTGAATAAGTTATAAGGATTAGGTAGGTAAGGTTAGGCAAAGAACGGGGAAAGTATGGTAAGTATTTCCCCGAGCTAAATATCTCAAAAGAGATTTCCCCTTAATCCTTGTCAGATTTCTTTCCAACCTTCCTTCCTTACTCATTTACTTACATTTAGCTACATTTAGATAACCCTCATCTTATCTTTAGTCTGCCTGGGCAGAATTTCCAGTAGGAAGTCATGTAACTTTAAAACAACATCTACTTTAAGTACAGCCCAGTTTTCTAATTCCCAAATAAATACCGTGTATTCCCAGAAATAACTCCCCCCTGGAATAACTCCCCCCTAACTTTCCATGTTCAAATTAAATTCACCCGATATTTTAAATTGTTCATTTTGAAAGAATAATTCCCTGGGGGAGTTATTTCCGGAAATACGGTAAGGGAAGCCGTCATGTCAATGTGATTTTGAGAAATTAACTCCCCTGAAATAACTCCCCCTACCTTTCCATGTTCAAAATTAAAGTCACCCTATGTTTTAAATTGTTCCTTTTGAAAGAATAATTCCCTGGGGGAGTTATTTCCGGAAATACGGCAAGGGAAGCCGTCATGTCGATGTGATTTTGAGAAAGTCTTACTTTTGAGTAAAGGATATCAATCCTCCTCCTCTTTCTATTTTGTCTTCCACTTTACTTTGCAAGTGTTGATTGATTAATCCCCTTAATACCCTTTTCCTGTATTATGTCTTAAGACTTGTTTTTGTGCACCTAAATCTTGTCTCGGTTGATTGATTCTTGAAAGTATAAAAGGGGGATTTTTATATACCCTAAATCCTCACCCATACACCGCCCTCGCTAATTATGCCGCACGCCTATCCTTTACATGTTAAAAGGGATATCTCTCCCATGTTAAATGTCCTTTAGAACATCTTTCTTTATACATACATCATACAACCCGCGGTGTCTGGGCGAGGCTTTAGTGTACTTTTTTTATCTTATATTATTCAGAATTCAAAGGCCGTTTAAACTGATGAGAGTTGTACGTAGTTTGTAAAAGAAATGTAGTGATTTACACTTTATCTTGAACCAGGAAAGGACACTATCATGGATCCCTTTCCGTTTTTTTTTTACTTTTTACCTACAATTCCATATAAGATTAAAAACAATCCTGCTGCACTATAATCTCCTTGCGGAAATGGCCAAAAAGTGATGGATATTGCTTCCAATACTCAAAATATACTTTCTCCAACTCAGAATCAATGGCAAGAAAGTCATAATAAACCAGAAACTTCATTTTAAAAAATAAATGAGTCTTAAAGCTTTATTTTAGCCCTCTCAATAAAATAGTAGTAGTAAGTCTGATGTAAATAATTACATTGGCCTTTATACAATAAATTATTCCCCATCCTAAACCCCTCTATATTCCCCATATTTATTGCTAAAAGGGCTGGATGATAGGCGGATGATAAGCATATGGATGTAAAAACGTAAAGAAAGATGATAGTTTTTTTACCCAATTAGAGAATAAATAAGGTAGGAGAGTTTAGATAAATCCACACAAGTCCTATTTTTAATAATCACTCAAAAATCAAGATGAAATAACTGAGAAAGGATAAAGATCCAGAGATGGAAAGCACTTTCTCCGACACATTTACAGTTAGGAAGTCACTATTATTTCTACATTTTGAATCCCAATTTGTAGACTTTCTCAACTAAATAATGAAGAATAGGAATAGGAGGATCTTTCTCTTAATTTCATATAAAATAGTTGGAAAGGTGAGTAGAGCTAGAGCTAGAGATTCCACTTTTGACCAGGGTTTTTAGGTATTAAAAGTATAATATTTTAGCTTTAGAAGAGTATAAAAAGGGGGACTGTTTGTTCGTCTTGGGAGGAACCTTACCTCCACCACATTTCCTTCTCTACTAAAAAGAAGGATTTAGAAGAGTGAAAGAGAGAGAGAGAGAGAGAGCAAGGGGGTGTGGTCACCTCCCCCGGACTTTATACGGAAATAAAACGGGAAATCCCACTATATATACTACGGTGGAGAAAACAAGGGGAAAGTCCCCCAACCAGGAGTGAAACCCGGGTTGGAAGCCTTGAAATACCCGATATATCCAGGGAAATAGTCCCGAAATCGGTGTATTGTTACTGTGTAGTTGATGATAACGATGGTATAATTTCAGGCCACCCTGTATCAGGGGAACGTGGCGTATCTAAACTGCTGGGGAAGAAAGTCATAAAGAAAGCTCTGCGATTATTACTAGAGAAAGCTATAGCAGCATCCTCAGGTTTTGTACCTCTTTGTTGACTCAATCTGGTGAAGTGAGTATTGCTAAACTTATTATGATAAGGAAGGCTATGCTATGCTATGCTATGATTGTATGGTTACTGTAATTCCTGTTTTTATACCCCCTGGGGAATTATTGTTTAGAAGGAGAAAGTTAAAAACGTTTTGCATGAGTGGAATAGGGTGAATTTTAACTATAAAAATTATCTATAAAGGAATTACCCTAAATCCTGGTCCATAATGTACGCCGCCCTCGTTAGTTTTGCCGCACGCCTACCCTTTACATGTTAAAAGGGGTCGCTCCCATGTTAAATGTGCTTCAAAACATATTTTTCCCCATACAATATATATTGGCATATTGGCGAGGATTTAGGGTAAATAGATAGGAGGGGGTACTATTGAATGGGGACATTAATATGGGAGATACGGTTTTTGCCGTACAGGACGTAGAGAAAGGATTGTGTGAATGCTGAATAGAAATGTCCTAATGTAATGTGTCGAGGAAGCGTGTTTTGATTTTAAAACCTCCTTTTTATTTATAAACCTCCCATCCATCAACTACCCTCTACCTTTTGACCTTTGACCTTCTCCAAATATGTATTTTTAATCCTTTTATGCCTCCCTTTTTACTAAAACTGTCCCAAGAAGTTTGACAGTCACAGTGGAAACGGTCAAGGAAGCCGGACTGATTTATATAATTTAATTTAAAAGCTATCATTTCCAAAGCTTTTAAGATCGAGTCATCAAAAAAAAAGGGATACGGAGTTTAGTTATGAATTTACGTGGAATAGGAGAGGACAAGGGAAGGGATGAAAGTCGTAATTGACTTGTGGATGGAATAATCCTAGTATTTGTTAGGTAATAAAATGTAGGATTCGGGAGAGGTATTCTTTCTCTGCAGTGTGTGTAATAATATATATTGGGTGCATATATTAAGAAGACGCACGGGTATTACCCGGTACGGGTTGTAGGAATCACCGGGTAGAACTTCACCCTTACCTTTTCCCGAGAAAGTATCACCAAGAAGAAGGGATATCTATCCATTTATTCGGGTTGGATTTGGTGGAGGGGAACTCCCCAACGGCACTATACTCCCGATTCTTGTTAAATTGTTTTGTTTTTTCAAGGTGATGCTATTCTTCTTATGGTGATGATGACCTACACAGACCCATCCATACTTACTAAATACTGGATCGATAGTCAACCATACTCTCCTCTTTCTCTTTCAAACCTACACATTTTTACAGATTTAGATCGTTTGAAAGAGTAACTCTCATGAGAACGTATTTAAAATGAAGAATACTTTAGTATTTTACTCTTGCTCTTCCCATGACAAAAGGATTGGTTACAATTACTCTTTCTTTTGCAAACAAAGGTAATTTCAGATGCAGGGATGGTTCTAATTTTTACAGGATGTCTAAGATCTGGAGGATTTTTTCCGTATTTGCTGTTGATTAACTTTCCACTCGTCCTTTCTTCAGTTTAGTTATTGGATTTGAATATATATTATTTATTTATAATATAATAAACCAACAACGGAAACAGTATGAGAAGACTGTGATATATAAATTTCATTAAAACTCGAATGTTTTATTGCGTCCGTGTGATTAATTACTAGCTAGTCGTCATCTTCGTTCCCAGAGTCATCCTTTTTGTCATCGATATCCCCATCTAAATCTTCCATATCTTCAAATAAGCTTTCATCAATCGGGCCGGACTCTTCACCTGAGAATATATAACGGATTAAACAAAAAGTTCAGATATACAGCAGCTAATTAATATCATGTCAGGCTAACCTTCTTCAACAAACTGGAGGTCAGACTCGATAAGGGACTTGTCTCTCAGGAACAACTCCTTTCCAGTCAATTTTTTAGGGTCGAGGTCCTTTTCCTTTAAGGCTGCCAGCTGTAATTTCTTTATTGCTGCCATCTCCTCGTCAAATTGAGTTTTCCATACAATAAATGTCTGTACGTTTACCCTCGTACCCTCGAATCGTTGCTGTAATTAAGGGGGAAAAAATAGTACAGGTAAAGTCCACAATTAAAGATGAGTTAGAGTAACTCTTCGACAATAGACCGCTTTAGTTTGTAATTCATCTGCATGCTAAACCAGAAGTTTCTCTCCCATGTTAAAGATACTTTTTTTAAATATCATTTTTTTTCGCTACACAAGCCGCGGTATATTGTCAGGGAATTATGTTAATTAATTAATAAAGCTTGTACATGTTCTGCTTCCTCTTCCGCCATGCGTTTCCGGTCTTCCTCTTCCTCTTTTTCTCTGATTATTCCATCCCATCGATTATTGAGCCATTCTATTCCTGCAGAAACTAACGTAAAGATCATCGCCATACCCGTATTCTCTTTTGCCTGTTAAACAACAAACAACCATTCATTAAATATTAAATAAGTAATCAAACAGTAGTAATAGTAAGATGCTGCGGTTTAGAGAGAAAGATGCTGTGGCTAAGACAATAAAAGATACTGCGGTTAAGACAGTAACATACTGCAGTGCGGTTAGGAGAGTAAGACGCTGCGGTTTAGACAGTAAGACGCTGTGGCTAAGAGATTAAGACGGTGCGGCTGCGGTTAAGAGAGTAAGACGCTGCGGCTGCGGTTAAGAGAGTAAGACACTGCGGTCAAGAGAATAAGACACTGCGGTTGCGGTTTAGAGAGTAAGACACTGCGGTCAAGAGAATAAGACGCTGCGGCTGCGGTTAAGAGAGTAAGACGCTGCGGTTAAGGGAGTAAGACGCTGCGGTTGGGAACAGCGTACCTGTTCAATCAAGTGTTCCTTCAGGTTGATAATGTCGTCAGATTCTAGATTAGTTGTGATGACTTTACTCTCTTCATCCGAGTCATCCTCCACTTCCACTTCTGGAGTCGTTTCTGGATATTTTTGTGTAAAAGTGAATCTAAGGGTGCAGTTCAACCCGGCTCCGTCGTCATCATAATTCTCAGATTTAATCGTTATCTCAAAAACGGAAGGGTTGTCGGAAATTACTAAAAAATAAATACAACTTTTAAAATTCTAAATAGTTTTTTAGTAAAATGTATAACTAATTATATAGAATTACGTGTGAATTCCTCAGGATAAATGGCTTCCAAGGCCTCCAGCTCACTTTGCTGCTCATCTTTATGATCCATCTTGATATCCTGATTTACTGGGGCTTATCCGATAAATTTTAGGATAAGATCTTATCTTTTTGGAACAAATTTGTCACAGCTTTTGATACTTTTGATTTTGATTCAGATCAAGTGACGAATGAATCACATTGTACAGTAACTGTCAAGAATCTAGAAACGTTAAAACTAAAAACCATGCCCCTTTTGACCTTTAATTAAGATCACAGGTCAAGATTAAGGTCAAAGGTCACAATAAAGGTCAGAGGTCACCGTACAAAAAACCTTTAGATATTTTTATATTTATTATTGCGTGTTTCTCACCGGAATTTAAACTCTTCCCGCGTGAGTGAATGTGGGAAGTTCAAATACTTTGTTTATTTATTTTATGCAGGTTTACGCAATTTATTTTCTAACCAGTCCCCCCGTGACCTTTTGACCTTGTGACCTCCGACCTGGACTCGGAGTTTTAAATACCTTGTGGCCTCTGACCTGGACTCGGAGTTTTTGAAGACCTTGTGACTTCTGACCTGTAATCTAGCGTTTGAAGACCTTGTGACCTCCGACCTGGAATCTAGCGTTTGAAGACCTTCACCTTGTGACCTCTGACCTGGACCCTGGCTTTTGAAGACCTTGTGACCTCTGACCTGAACTCTGACGTTTTAAACTTCAACTTGAATTTCTTAAAAGTATGGACTTGCGTAATTTGCAATTGGGTGGACTGATGGGAGCGTCGCCCTATTCAAACTTATCTATTTTGGAGCATCGCCGACCCGGACCCCAAGACCAGCGTCACCTCCAAATGCTAAGAACTCCAAATAATTATCTAAATAGCGGCCAAGGTCAACAAGGAGGCCCTTTCCACACGTCAACTCCGGTCATCAAATTCGTCATTCCTGACAGGATCGTTCAGGATGTCATGTGGTAAGCGATAAGCGACGTCTCTTATGGACCATGAGCGTCGTCCTAGCGTCGTTGACGCTTTAACGTTGAAATAAACTCTAATGTGTTTATTTATTTAGTCGCTTCGTGGTGAACATTCCAGATGAGGAGAAGTTTGACCCGGTCCGAGCACTTTTTCAGATTGAACTAGCCCATTGGTTTTTTATTGATCATTATTGTGGAAGTGGAGGAGACTCGGAGGTATCTTCCTTGGTCAACATCCCTTTTAGTCAGTTCGCCTACATCATGTTCCAGGTTGGGAGGCTAGGCTACTTCTTTTTTTATAAATTACTCCCAAGGGAAAGTCATCAGTTATCATGAATGCATTTGGGGGTTTTTTTTATTACAGAAAACCCCGCATCTCCGAAAGTTTTACCCCGAGGTGGACCGTTATCTGTCTGAATTCCGGGCTTACCGAAGCCGGGTTCCTACATTCGGTGCTTTATTAATGAATCAAGAGCTGACCAAGGTTGTGCTTGTGCAAGGGTTTCGAAATCAATGGGGTTTCCCCAAGGGGAAAGTGAATGAGGTGGAGGATCCGGTGGAATGTGCAATTAGAGAGGTAATAAAGGGGACTTTTGTAATAAAATTAGTTAATGTGATTTGTGTACAAATTATATTTGGGAATTGGCAGGTATTTGAAGAAACTGGTTACGACATGCGACCTCTTATAAATCAGGGTCACTACATTGAAAGCAAAACGAGGGAGAGAAACGATCGACTTTATCTTGTTCGTGGAGTTGATTCCAAATTCCCATTTTATCCACAAACTCAATACGAAATAAAAAGCATTGCTTGGTTTAACATTGACGAGCTTCCAGAGCACAAGAAGGACACTAATCCGGGCGTTTTAAAACTTGCACAACCCATTACTAACTTTTTCACTATTTATCCTTATATCAAGTGAGTTTTTTTTAAACTTAGCTATTGGAAAAGGGTATGAGCAATATGTACAAGTACTAAACTATTTACTAATTATTTCAGGCGTTTGAAAGTTTGGATAAATGACAAGCTAGAAGGACGAAACAAGATTGAATGTTTTCGAAGTCGGTGGTTCGATTCTGACAAGGAGGAGGCGGAGAATATTTTTCAGTATCCTTTTCAAAAAAATGTAACTCCTGGACCTGGAATGGGCTACGAGAACACGATGAACTATCTATTCACTGGTGGTGGTGGTGGTGGTGGTGGTACTCCAGGCCAAGAAATTTTGAGTAGTATGCAAAAGGGGCTACCGAATGTGCAGAATTCTCGGCCAAACGTGCTGGTGGGATCTCAAAATAAGCCAGAATCCAGTAAAAAACCTGCTGGAAAAGGATCCAAGAGCAAGAAACGATTATTTCAAGACGGAGTTGAGAACAGTAAAGTTCCACAATCTCCGAAGCAGCAGTCTAAAAAAGAAGTCTCTGTAATGTCGTTGGAGGATATGCTAAAATCAGCCAGTATTAATAAAAATCAGGGAGGGATTGTAGGAGGAGAGTTTACAATCAAACTGAAGAATAGGAAGTTTATTCTGGATGAGAAATACTGCGCTCCTTCATGGCTCAACTTTAAGTTTGACAAGAACCGAGTGGAACGAGCCTACAGGGGAGAATTGCTTAGAGGCTTGATTGATTGATATAATTTAGTAGAGTAATCAATTAGCAGCAGAGGGGTTAACCTCTATAGAATATTTTTGTAATCACGAGCAGCGTTGAGAAGTATTAAATTTGTTATTCCGTATTTTAAAATGTATTCAAGTAATAAAAATTGAACAGTAAGTTCCATTCCATCTATTCTTTTTGATAAGCCCCGCCATTGAAACCTGATCCACGCATTTTCTCCACGGTTGCCTAGGCAACGAAGCCGATTTTTTAAACAAGAACCAAAAAAACTATTTTAGTAACATGCACAAAAATTGACGAGCTTCTAGACGAGGAGAAGTTAGACCCTGTCCGAACACTTTTTCAAATTGAACTAGCCCATTGCATCTTTATTGATCATTATTTTGGAACTGAACGAGCTCGGAGGTATCTTCCTTGGCCAACATCCCTTTCAGTCAGTTCAACTTCAACTTCAACTTCAACGAAACCTTGACGTCAGTAAGTACCTTTCAAATATTGTATCACAATGAACCCCAGGAAATGGTAGTTTTTGCATTGCATAAAATGAAAGAGATGCTTTAGCTACACGCTTGAATACTAAACAAGCTTTGTTGTTGGGAATAATCGATTTTTATTTATAAAAAATAACCTTTAAATGCCAATAGCCAATGCTATCTCTCTGATAGTTGAATTATCTATGGCCTGTCATCAAAAAAGGGAACTAGAACTACGTTCTATAACTAGCACACCTCCTTCCATCTTTATCTTTGGGTTAATTCTAATTCGAGTTACACAGGAGATCCTTTATAGAATCCGGCAAACGTGTACGTTGTATTCCCACGAGTGTAATTTATCTTAACGAAGAGTATTGTAGGGATAAGGCTGCTGCGGGTCTTGGGTTGTAAAATTAATAAGAAGACTCTACAGTTTCAGTTGGGTGGAATTAATTTTATTTATATCTACCCTATTTCCCGTTTAAATTCCCTTGGGGGGCTTTACTACTTTGAATGGAAAAGTAGACATTCTATTAACATGGAAAAGATAGGACTTTTAACATGGAAAGGTAGAGGGGAATTAAACCCGAGGGGGAATTATTCCGGGGGAGGAATTAAAACGGGAAATACGGTATTTACATCTACTTTCTCCAACTTTCTCTTTAGCTTGGGCAATATAGGGACTATACAGACGATGTTGGCCAAATAGCGTCATAATTTGTAAAGTATTTAGAGACTCAGACGGGCTTTGTAGAACCGATACATTTACAAGAATAGGGATCCATCTTTTAGTTGTTTCATATGCCCATGTCACTGCATGCATCATCCGTGTGTTTATGCTAATGACTCCCTCGCCCTCAGCAGGAGTTGCACCGTGATCACGGTCCAAGCTGCTGAGGAACGAGGGAGGTTGCGCGTATGACAGGCAAATTTGAGTTTTGATTGGCCGGGTCGAAATGATTACTTTGATGAGGTCCCATTTGTCCAGTTCTTTCTCCATTAGAGCCGTTATTAGGGACTGTCCTCATCCTCTGACTAGGGCTACTACCACTACCAGCCTTTTGGTGAATCAAGCCTTGATTGTGGATTCCATGAATCACATTACCATTATTTGATCCGATGAACATGTGGGGACTTTGGGTCTCTGCCGAGAACGAGCTGAGGGAACCAATGGACTCACTAGAGTTCTGGATAAGGATGGGAGATCCCCGTTATACCCCGTGAACCGGTAGTGGAGAACTGTGTCCACTGATCTTATTCGGTTCAAGTATTTCTTCTGATTATTGACCTGAAAAGGTCACCCCGTCACTTCCGCTTCCTTCTTTCTCCACACTTCGGAGGCTCTTAGGTATGGACGGGGTCTTGGGCCCCGGCTACTTTACCTCCGGAATTATTTACCGGATTGGACGTTTCCAGTTGGAGTCTCCGGACCGGAAACCCCACTTGGAGGTTATCACCGGAGTATTCTGATTAACCTGTTGGGAAGTAATTCCTTGGGTTAAAGGTGATGGGTTTCCGTTTAACTCGGCGGATTCTACCGGGTTATAGTTGGGTTGGTGGTTGTAGTAATAGTTAGCATTAATACGGGGCTGGTAAGGGGGTTGAAGCGTTCCGTCTTATCGGAGACTCCCTCGGATATTGCACTTTTATTTCGGGTGGTTCACTCGGTGACCTCATCAGACCAATGTGTCGTATTATTCATTAGTAAGACCAGGAAAGGACGTGGAGGCTGAGGAACGGATGAGTCTAATAATGTTATCAGCTTCATCCTGGTGGTTTGGAGGATAATTTATCCGTTGATTGTTCCTCAGATAAAAAAAACCTCCTCCGAGCAGCTATATTAGCCCAGTCAATTGATATAACCTACGGGTGCTGTACTTTACATTTGCCTGAATCATTATTAAATC
>JAQFZX010003418.1:0-12505 GCA_034682405.1 Hydroisotoma schaefferi | reverse complement strand
AAAAATGTATAAGTATAGGTGAAGTAAATATGCGTGAGATGTGATTATCTCTTCATCTTTGCATGAGCAGTTACCAGACGGCATAACGGCATTCCGTTTACTTTAAAAAAAGTTTTTTTCGTACTACGGTAATAGAAGCCGTCACTCTTCCTTCAAGCTATTTTAGTATAATTTTAGCCATGCCAAGCAAGTGAAGACAAAGTTTATTTGTAAGCTTCTGTGTGTCCTCTTCTTGATCGATTAAGAGTTTCAAGAAGATTAAACAGTGAAAGGATATGGAATAATATTTGTAAAAAAAGGAAAAGTCCATTGGTAGATATTTTTCCGAAAGAAATCCGGATCATTTTGCTCTCTTCTGGTTTTGGCAATCTACTTCACGGTTCGCATTTCACTTTCGTGTATTTATCCATCTTTTTGTGAGCCTTGATGGATTCGGTTGTGGAAATGTGATAATCACCGAGGTGGGTTTGTATTGGTTGGTGGTTTGTTGGCGTTTCTTCGTGTGGTTTCCCTCTAGATCGAAGTTATTCTGAAGCAGTTGGCTGGCATATGCAAAATATTCAGAAATGAGACTGTAATGAATAGCACCCTGTCAACTGGAGGCGTTTCAAGTGCCAAAATTACTTTTACCATTTCCTTCTTCCATGTGAAGTAATGGGCGGATCTTGTAGGGGTGATTTTATAGCGAGTATGCATCATTTACACTCTATTTCGCACTTAGGGATTGAAGTGGATGATGTTACTAAGTGTGATTGTGACGTAAATATTATTTGCTCGACACCAGTAAGAAATACCAGGTGATAGTGTTCAGATCTGTAACAGAAATTCAAGAGTAACCCTTAGAAAGTTCGAAGTCCGGAACAAAGATGAGTAGTCGAAAAGGCCGCGGAACTGTACGGCATTCTGTCCGCGCTCGACCAGGTCTTGATAGAGGTAAATCATGGGAAGATCCAGAGAAAATGATGGATTTGGAGCCCAAGCGTCAAGCGTCGTTAAAGCATTGCTGCCGCTCTGTGGCCACCTTCATGTGTACACAAGTTGGGGTCGGTGGGATCATTGTTTGCTATGCTCTCGTTGGAGCCTCTCTCTTTATGGCGTTGGAGACGCATGATAATCCGTGGACAGACATTGTACTTGACGGTGTAACACGGTCTAGAAATCAGACTTCTTTGAAATTGTTGGATGACTTAATGAGCCATCCGTTTAATGAAGCTGAGTGGAACCATGCAGCGGATTTCACCTTGCATGAATTCCAGGTTGGAAGAAATTCTGCTGGCATTAAACTAATTGGCATGTGTATGCGTAGAGTTAATGAGAATATTGTTTTTGGGAAACCTGACAGCGTCAAGTCGTAGAAGCCGTAAAGAAAGGTTATGACGGTAGAACGGCTAAAGAACAGTGGAACTTCCCTGCAGCGCTTATGTTTACATTGTCCATATTCACCATGATCGGATTTGGAAACCTAGTTCCTAGAACAGATTGGGGGAAAGTTATCACAATTTGCTACGCTGTGCTTGGCATTCCTTTGTATATTCTTTACTTCATGAATATGGGTAAAGCACTTGCCAGTACTTTTAAGTGGCTGTATGTCAAACTGAATTCCTGCACTTTAGGTAGGTCAATCTTTAATTACTTAGACTTAACCAATGCTTTAACTGCAGAGTTGTGTAAAATGAGCAGTTTCGAACTGTTTGAAAAAGGTGGTGCACCTGTGGAGGAAGATCATGCTTATAGGGGTCGACATGATGATGATGAAGAGGATGAGCCTGTTATTGTCCCCAGTTCAGCATCCTTATATGTCTTAATGTGTTACATTTGTGTCGGGACCATAATGTTTGCGGAATGGGAGAATTGGGATTACCTTGATAGGTAGGTATTTTCAGTTAGCGTAGAATTATTGTTTAGAGGCCTTTCTCTTTCTATCTGGTCATGTAGGCGCATCAGATTTTCGATTATAGTTTAAACGTAGGTTTCGCTGTAAAGATTCTCAAAGATTTTGCTAACTCTGATGGCTAGATGTTTCTTAAATATGATTGATAAGATTATTATAGAAAAAGTACTAAAATGATGTGATTTGAAATGATGTAAATCCTTAGCGTGTACTTCTGCGTCACTAGCTTGTGCAAGATCGGTTTAGGAGACTTTGTTCCAGGTAAGACTACTAAGTGAAAGTCAGCTTTCTTCATGTCAAGGAAGGAAAGTAAATTGGCATTATTTATGCATTTTGATGTACAGGGACAAATATCGATGAATCGGAGGAAGGAAATCAAACTAAGCTAGTGATAAATTTTGTTTATCTTTTGCTTGGATTGGGACTAGTTGCGATGTGCTACAACCTTTTAAAAGAAGAAGTGCTTGCCAAGTTAAAGCAGATTAAAACTGATCTCCGAGATTTATGTGGGTTCATAAGGAGTGAATGCAGTTGCTCTAAATAATAATGTCAGGATTATATCATTGTTGTTCCTTATCTGCGTTTTTAGTAGGTTCTGTAACTTTTGTACGCTAATTTATAATTTCAAAAGCATTTCTTCTAATAAAATTTTTAACTCAAAGGCAACGAGAATGAAAGAGCTTAAGGAATTGTTTATTTATTTCCTTGACTAAGACTGTTATGTCAAGATGTGGCATGGTATGTGGTTGAAGAAAAGCAACAAACAACAAACTAAATGAACCTTTTCTAAATGCTCAGCTCTCCTTTATAAACTCATGCAATTACACAATCTCACTTTGTACTGATGTGATGCTATTATTAACATTGAAAACTATTCTTCAGCCTTTTTTCAGCAATAATCTGATGTCGTATTTGGAAAGTCTAGAAAGAAAGCTTCGCAATATGAGTGAAAACGGGACATCAGGAGAGTTAGCTGCAAATAGCATAAACGTTGGGGGATGTGACGTTGTTAGTGATTTGAGAATTCCAAAAAAGTTTGTTCGCGTAGCAGGATATGATGGTAGGTTTAATGATCTGGTTTATTGTAAACCACTGGTCCCTTGTGAAGAAGAGGAAATTTCTGTTGACTCCGATTCAAACCCTTCTGTAATGGAGGAAAGTCGCCAAAAATTGCTAATATTTTTTGGTGGTGATATGCAGGTTTGTTGTATTTCCTTATTAAGATTGTTGTATTAAGGATTATTTTATTCTCAAAGGGTAAACATTTGAGAAATAATCACTTTGGTATATTTTTCAGGATTTTCCCGAGATAATGGAACAACACAAAGAGCATCGGAACTACTCTGGCTGGAACTTAGAAGCTACTGCTCAAATACTTCAAAAACAGTTCCCCAGTCATCATGTAGTGGTTGTGAGACCCAGTCGAATTCAGATAATGACTTTCAGCTGCTATGATAACTTCGTACACTGCAATCATACTGGAGTTCCTGACCATGTGATTACTCACGGATCTCTTCAACATTTGGAATTATTGTTAAGAAACCTTTCAGACCGTGTGGAAAAGTGCCAGAAACAAAACCAGTTATTACCTAAGCTAATTGCTGAAGAGTCAAAAGAAGAAGGAAATGAGTCGGAGGTTTCTTCAACCACACCCGAAGAATCTTCTGCAGGACAGAATGGAAACGGTGAAACTTCTTTAGATGATGAATCTGAGGGTACAAAAGTGACCAACCCGCATCTCGACAGGTCACGGATCAGTCTTGCAGGGTTTAGCAAAGGATGTGTAGTTCTAAATCAGTTTTTGTATGAATTTCATTACTTAAAGGTAAACAGTTTCGTATTTAACTTTATTTAATTTATTTTTTACTTTTATACTTTTAAAAAGGGTTAAGTTAACATTTTACATTTTTGTAGACTCTGACTCCTGATGATTCAACTATGGATGCGTTTGTTCACTGCATCGAGGATATGTACTGGCTGGTAAATTAGTATTTCGTTGTGTGGTTTTAAGATCTACATGATAACGTATAGTTAATTACCTGATTTTGTACATAGGATGGCGGTCATAACGGAGGAAAGAATACTTGGATCACATCAAGATCTCTTCTTGAAACGCTCACAAGGCATGATATAAGGGTTCACGTGCACATGACTCCTTACCAGTTGACAGACGATAGAAGACCGTGGATTCGAAAAGAAGAAAGAATGTTTACAGATTGGTTGAAACGTTTCAGTGCTCCTGTTAAAAGATACATTCACTTTGAAAACGAGCCAGCCAGTCTTCTCCAGCATTTTAGGCTAATCGCGGAGTTTGGTACTGCTGAGAAAGAAATGGAACCTGATGATAGCTCGGATGATTTGCAAAATGAACCGTCACAAGCCGGTGTTTTATCTATGTAGTGTGACCTGATTAATTGTTGCGTCTTATCATACTTATTCATAGCTCAACGGAGTTGCGTTTAAATGAAATTATTGATATTTTTATGGAATGTTGGCGTTATTATTTTACTGATTCAGAATTCAATAGGAAATTGATTTGCCTGCTAATGTTTATTTCAACAATTTATTTCGATTGCTTCTGCTTCATTGCTGAAAGAACAAGAAGTTAGAGAGAACTCGTCGGTTGATTAATTTGTGCATTGCCTTACTTTTCCAATACGTTTGTTGATTAATTTATTACTATTTGTTAATTTATTATGTGAATTATTTTATGATTATATTCCAGATGTAAAAGCTTAGTATCTTGAAATACCTATTTGTTGTTTGTTTATTACTTTAAAGTATTAACGCTACTAAATTGTTAGGTTTTCTACTAGTCTTAGTGGTGGATTCGGTATTTTAGGTCGGGATATCAAGCTAGATATAACAGAGGATTTTAAAATCTCAAATAATCTTCCTCTCCCTAAATTAAATAGATCTATTATCATTAGTAGTATAGTGGTGTAATGTAGAGTGAATTTTAGTTTCGATATTGATATTAGCATGCATAATTATAGCGTCTTGTCATGGGCGAATGTTTCCTACTTTCACTGACTCGTATTTGATTTAATTGTGCTTGTCTTACTTTAGCTGAGCTGACTGATACTTTTGTTTATGAAAATAAAACTGTTTAAACGCGTAATAAATCAAGTCCAGAACAACATCTTTCGACGTTAAAATAAAATGCCTAAGAAATGGAGCATGAAAAAGGCAGGGCTTCTGTACGTGTTTTGTTTGTACTACTAGCCTACGTACGAGTACCTAGCTCATCAGATAAGCACTCGGAATAAAATGTGATCGTCTGCGGAAATAATTGCTTCGCAAACATTGTAAAAACAGCTAATCTAAGTGTCATTCTGTCGTCGTTCCATCCTCTTTCATGAATGCTTATGGTGATTTATTTTAGGGGCTGCTGCCTTGTCGTAAATGTTTTATTATCCCTTTTTCCCAAGCAAAGATGAGCTCATTCACGCAACATACATAATCGGCAGTAAACCATCTACTAGTCTTGGCAATCTTCCAGCCTCCTTTCTCATACAAAGTTTAAAAAAATCTTGATCTTCTTTCCAATAAAAACAATTGCTTTACTTTTTCTACCGGTTTAAAAGCAAATTAATATTGTGAAAGTATATCAAAGATTTCACATCTTTTGTACACACGTACGTAATGTATCCATTTTCCCCTCTAATACGTCCATTCATTTTGTATTCTGTGGTTAGTGGTTGATGAAACTGGCGAGTGGCGACTATACATCTTTGACCTTTGACACGCCTAGCCAGTACCCTAAATTCTCGCCCATATACCGCCCTCGTTAATTATCCCGCACGCCTATCCTTTACATGTTACAAGAGATATCTCTCCCATGCTAATCTTTTTTTATACATATAACCCACGGTATCTGGGTATGTATTATTACAAACATTTCGATTGACATGATAGTACAAGTCTTTACGCTCATCTCATTATAACGCTTATGTAAAACTAACTTTCTCTCAAATTCATAAATTTTATGCATGGCTTGTACAAAAAAGTATGTTTTTTGACAGTTTTCAACCTTCAACCTTATAATTATAGCTTTTTTAAAAAAAAACAGCATCTATTTTTTTTATACATCTTGATGCATTGTGAAATGTGCAATTGACTGAGTAAATGTAAATTGGGGCAGTTGAGACAAGCGAGAAAGTACCTTGCAGGGAAAGTTGTATTCCTCTCTCTCTCCTTCATCTTCCTTATCTTTATATATTTTGCATTTCCTTATCACTTTTAGCTTATCGAGCAAAAGTGGGACTGTCGAGGGTATTAAATAAATAAATAAACATTAGCACGAGTGCTGGTGGTGATGTGGGCGAATTTGTCCTGTATTTCTTTATATTTACGAAAAACGCAGAGTTATTACCACACGGAAGGAAGAAAATAATAGACGCTGCGGCTGCTTCTAAAAGGTCGACTTTTGTTTGCGGCTGAATGATAAAAATTAGAGTTTCAAATGGCGTTCCGTACATTTGGAATGCCCAAGGTTGGTGGATTTTGTTGGATTTATCTTTAAGTTTTGGATGAATTGCGTACGTTTTTAAAAGTATATAAAATAAAATGTAGCGTTTTTTATGGATTTTAAAGATTGGCGTAAGCTGAGGGAAGAGTATAGAATAATTGGAGCGTTTGATGGAGCAGAAGGGACGGGATGGAGCAGTCCGATTCATCTACATTTACCTCTTCGGTTATCTACAGTCGAAACTCAGTACCTTATCTTCCATGGAATTGCCGAAACTGTTTATGCACCTTTGTTGGAGAACTGTGATATTAAAGTGCCTCAAGCAAAGGTTGATGAGTACAATGAGCGTAAATTAGGGCATCAGGTAGACCATAAAAATCCTATGGAAAGCATGCATATTTAATTAAATTAGATTATGTAATGTATGTGCAGTGAGTGCATTGAAAGTTTAAACTATTGTTCATTCTAGCTGGAAAGTTATAGACGTAAGCGGATGGCTGAAATTGAAATAATGGTCGATAAGATTGTCGAAGGGAAAAAGAAACGAGGACGGTCGGCCGTGATTCCAGACAGAGAAAGCATTATCCAAAGTGAACTAAGGAAAGCCAGCAGACCTCCATATGAAATGGTACAAATTGACTTGAGTAAGTTGGGAATTTTAGATGGTTTCTTTAAGAAGGTTATGCATGACGTTTTAAAACTAGAAAATGCTTTTATTTTATATCAAAGCAGATGATCCATGGATAGAGGAGTCGGAGTATATTGCATTCCTATTTCCAATACCAAAAACCCCATTGGAGAAAGTAAAGTTTTTAGTTTTTGAAGACTTTCACCACAGGAGAAAGTACACCTTGACGCCTGGAGAAAAATTTGGTGGAGACTTCCTTGCATACCCAGGTTTGTATTTGAATTATTTTGGAATTTTAGACACTATTTTAAACTAATATCCAATGCAATATATATTGTAATTTGTAAATAACACCTTAATTTAATTACTATAGGCGAACCTTTCCAGTATCACTCAGAGTATATCATTATGTGCCAAGAAAAAGCTGGTCAAATTCCTAAGTCACATATAATCTCGCAAAATCGACTAGCAACTATTGTTAAAAAGACTTTACTAATAGTATGCTTAGATGATGATAGTAGGTTAAAATATATCCTTCCCAAAAATCCATTCGGGAAGTCTACGGTAGTAGATAATTGTGATACAGTAAAATAAATGTTGTGGGTTCGCTCGTTTTGTTACTAACGTGTACATAATTGCTGTGCCATTATGTGGTTGTGTTACACTAATAAATGCTGAAGATTGCATGATATTAAATTCGTAATTTCAAGTTCTTTATTAACCATACGAAAGGAAGTCATAACAAATAAACTTAGATCATACGACGAAGGAGCTCGTTGATCTTATCTTCTCGACAACCGAAATCTCCACCTTCGACGAAATGGTTGGTCTTCTTTCTCCAGCCACCGGTTGGGGTGTTTAACTGCAAAACAAACCATAAATTAGTACACCCAAAAATGCGTACTAATCTTTAGTGCGAGAAGCGTCCTAACCTTGAATGGCCAAAGGAAGTTGGAGGCGTATTTGAAACTCTTTCCGACCGTGAAGATTTCGTGAACAAGGTCTTCCACACAGATGATGTCTTTCTTGCCCAACTTTCCCTCGATAACGGAATTAGAGTTGATTGGAACTCTTCTGTAATCTACCTTAGCGAATCCCCGTTTGTATACGAGGTCTCTAATCGTCTTCAGACTTGGGTATCCCCAGGTAATATAGGGCTCACAAATTCTCAGCATGTTAATAGTGGCCTACAAATATTTAAATCATTTAATAAAAATCTCCACCAAATAAATAATTAACTCATCTATCCATTTAGTAACATTCATCACATACCTTATTCAATTTGACGAAAACCCCATTGTTGATTTGCCGCAGTCGGAATAATTGAAGAGCCTTCCTGACCTTAGGATGGACCTGGTTTATACTATAAAAATTCAAACAGTAAAAAATTCAGAAATATCTCTCACTACCTTAATAACATAAATAAATCACAAACAATTACCCTCGAATTCGCATAACAAATGCCAATTTAGGTTCAGCAGGAACGTAATAGTTCCCTTGATTCCTTGCCTGTCTTGCCAACCTGATCTCATCCCGTTCCTTGCCTCTGTACTCCTTAACGTATTGTTCCGCCCGCTTGAAGATCCTAATCCGCTTGTTCCGAATTAGTTTCCTTTCCTAAATATAATTACAAATTCATTACAATAGCTTCCTTTTTCCTTCCTCCCTTCCAAGGTTTAATAACTAAACCAACAAACCTGGGTCGCCTTCTTGATCTTCAAAGCAACGGAAACTTCGTGCTTCTTCCTTCTTTTGAGTATGGACTCGGGTACAGCTGGAAGCTTCTTAGCCCCTGGATTAGGCCCTTTACCCGCAGCTCCTGCCTTCTTCCTGTAAATTACAAAAAACAATCAAATTAAACATCAACACACACTCAACATCTCTTTTTCACACTTACTCAACAATATCCTAACTAAAAACTCTTAAAAAAGGGATTAAAATGCTTTAAAACTTACGTTTCGACCATTTTTATTCAGTTTTTTTCCAAGAATCTGTTACTTTCCTCGTGGACGGTTAGATAGAAGTGGAAAACCCGCACGCAACATGGATCCCTTTGAATCCGCCTCTTTCCACAAACACTTTCGTGAGGTTTTTTTGAACGGGCGGGGAATTAAGAGATTTTTTATTCCATCCTACAACTTCACCATTTTAGGATATGACGCTCAAAAACAAAGACTTGGATTTAAAAATACTTTATATGCTCGATTCAAAGAATACCACATTTCTGGAAATAATTCCCCAGGGGAATTATTGTTTCGAAGGGAAATGGAAAAATGGCTTAATATGAGTAAGATAGGGAGCATTTTAATTCTTGGGGGGAATTATTTAGAGGGGATACTATTGAATAGGGGGAATTATTTCTTTAAATACGGTAGTATGTTTAACAAATATTTCTGTTAGCTCACTTCTAATTTTAGTTAGGTAGGTATATTTTTGACAGGACATAGCCTAGGACCTCTTATAAAATTCTGATGTTCATGTAGTGCACTTGCATCTTGTCGAGCCGAGGATATATGGATTTAGGTTTCTTAATGGTAGATGCAGACAGTTAGTGGAATAGTTTAAATTATACAAAAATGTATTCTTGTTTTTCTGTAAAATTCAGTATAGGTTATATTTTACAAGAACTGCGCAATGTTATTCAATAATTCGCTTTCGGGATTTACTTTCCACATAAAAAATTATATTAAATTAAAGGTACGAGGGTACGACGCGACTAGTTTAAAATTCAAGTCATATTAATATAATAATAACGTCTGAGCGGATTGCGATGCTACCTTACTTTAGTACAAGTACCCACTGTGCTTATGTATGGCACAAACAAAAATTAATTTTAGTGTGTAAAATGTTACCATTAAGTAATTGATGACCTCATTTGAGATCTTTTGTGACTAGAAAGAAAGTATAAAATATTGCCGAACACGCGTAAGACTAGATGAATAGGAGAGTAAAATATGCAGTTTAGAGTTTGATCCCTGGCTGGTTCACTGGTTGATGCCATAAGTATGATCTGAGTTCATTTTGGGTCTTATATAAATGACAGGTCGGGAGTCTGAAGGATGAATTAAGTCGGTTTTGTTCTTTGCCCATTCATCTTCTTCCAATGCCTGTAATTGTTTTAGATTAGATTGCATACCATTACAAAATGTTCTTGAATCCCAATGGACAATTGGGTTGTAATTTGAACTTAGAATTACCAATTTGTGACTGCGTCTATCAATATAACTGACAATAACGCTGCCAGGTACCCAGACCATGGATGTAATCAATACAACGGTAAATATGATATTATCTTTCAAAAATCGTAACAACCGATTGATGTTGATATCTTCAATTATGTTCCAGAACCTTTCTACGCCATCATGAACAGTGCGCTCACATTGACCCTGTAAGAACATAGTTTTGTTAAATGTTTAATAAATACACAAGAAAATGCTTCCCTTTTATAATTTTTAAGTAGTTTATCATATTACTTTGTTACAAATTCCTTGAAAGCAAGGAGTCCCGTCTGGTAATGTTTCGTATGGTTCGATGGGAAAACAGGTAGCGTTCAGATGGACTCGACAGCATCGTTTACAGGCATTTTCCACTAAAATGTTTAATTGAACTTTTAAACCTTGAGTATCATTAATGTTACAGTGAATTTGAATAACTGTGTATAAGCTCACATTTATCACACATGCAGCTTTGCTTTCCAAGGGTCTCACAGTATGGGACACAGCGACCCACCTTGCATTTTCCTTTCTCTAAGCAACCAGTTTCATCAGGCATTGGAGCCGATTTTGGACAGTCTGCGGAAGCTCCGGTACACCTGCTTTCTTGCTCACAAGTAGCTAATTGAGCTTCCCGACATTTTTCACCGGCTGAGCTGTACTGGCAGTTGATACAGCAAGGAGAATTCTTGTCACTGAATCCAGATGATTAAAAAAATGAAAACTACAGAAAACGCATATAATCTTTTATATTCTAATACTGCAAGCACAAACCTGCATACTGCAGCGGGTCGAAGCGTACAGTTAGGTCTACAACACTGATCTGAATCTTCAGTTCCCAGTAAACCAGCATCACACTGCTCATTACCTTCAACCCGTAGGTTTCCACAAAACGATTCTTCCGGCTCAGAAAAGCATCGCTCAGATTTAGTAAGCAATACTTTTCTTATAGATCGTAGACTGCAAGGGGAAAATTTCTAAAAAGAGGCGAATATTAATATGATAACACGAGACTTACTGAAGGACAGAAATATAAATTACACTGCAACTTACTTTGTTGTTGAGATCATAACCGGAAACGGAGTACGTGTACATTAAGTAGGATCCACCCTGGCTGGCTCCGGGACTGCATTCAAGGTGGTCAGGATCATGTTCGGAACCCCAATTATGACCAAACTCATGAGCAGTGACTAGATCGGCTTCTCTTGTTATGACCCTCTGCCCGTAATGGTTACGGCTGGAACTCAATCCAGAGTTTAAGTACAAGGTGTATCCGTTTTTAAAGTATTCTAAAGCAGCATTAAGCATTTAGTGAAATCTGATATGCTAGCGACAATACATTTAAAATGTTGACAAAGATCATACCTGGAGTACAAATACCACCAACCGAGTTTCTTCTGGGAGAGCCAACATAAGCCAACCCAAGAATACCCCCTTCAAATTTAATATCCGTGAATAAGTGAGCTAGACAAAAATCTTTATGGGTATATTCTCGACTGAAAACTTCGAGAAGAGTCCGCACGTCCCATTTCTCCATATGCATATTGTAATGCATTTCTCCATGCTGTGTTACAGTAGGCTCAGAATGCACGACAATTTTTTTGATAACAAATCCCATTCCATCAAACCCTACATCATCTGCTTTATCTTTCCAATGCGTTTCTTCATATATCTTGGTAACTCGATCGATCAAACTGATTAAGTAATTGATAGTAGATTTATTGCTGGATCCACCCATCTCACGATAAAATCTGTAATCAGCCACAAGAAGGAGAGGACACCGAGTTTTTTGCGGACGGATGGCAATCGCAGATCGTCTTTCCATTGACAAATCCCTTCTCCAACGCTTAATGATTGAATCATAGTCCGGTTCTGGACCTTCTTCTGAATGATTTCCTTCCTTGACATAAGCACAGATGGGAACGTTCGGGCCAGAATCCTCTTCAGTTGTGTCATCCCAAGAGTAATTTACGTCAGATCCCTTGTACGTTATCATCGTCAATTGATCTTCATTGTTTAAATGTCTCCAGGATGGCTAGGAAAATACAAAATACCGTTAAAGAACGAAGCAAACATTTATGCCATAAAACAACCTAAAATCCCCTTTACCTCAATGTGATAAGTTTCATTTTTAGTTCTTATCGTAGCAGTCATCACGCCATTGTCCTCAAGGTGTGCTCGAACGTCGGAGTCATCCTCGCCTAAGACTCTGCCTTCGAAGAAGCTTTCTCTATCTGTTGCAAAAATTAATAAATGTATTAACCAAACCAAACCATGCTTCCTCTTATCTCGTGCTTATCATT
>JAQFZX010003417.1:0-12508 GCA_034682405.1 Hydroisotoma schaefferi | reverse complement strand
ACAAAATATTCTTATTAAATATTTGTAAACTACAAAATATTCTTATTAAATATTTGTAAACTACAAAATATTCTTATATTAAAAAAAGAGGAAAGCAATGAATGGTAATAATCTCAAGGTAGTAAATTTTGAGTATAAAATCTCGTAAAAAGATAACTTTTTCTATTATTGCTCTGGAAATAAGAGGATCTTTATGGTAAAAGTCTGAGTGACAGGGAAGAAAGTCTGGTCTGTGTTTTTTGCTACTTTGCTTTGCTCAAAGGCTTTTAACATTTATTGGGATTCTGGGATGTAAAAAAGACTATAGAATTGTAAAAGTTCATCAGGTTGGACGTGTCTCGGGCTCTTGAGCATCTCGTTATAATCTTGTACAGGATTTCCCTATCTAATTCATTCCATCGCATCTCCTTTCTTGGAAGGGCCTTTTATAAATCAGCAGCCTTAAATACCAGCATAAGTAGGGAATATTATATCTAAATTGTGTCCCTTCTGTTTGAAAACCAACGCCCATGTATTATTTATAATATATAGTTGAATACAGGTATGACACTTTAATAAAGGCAAAAGTTCAAGTTCAAGATTATAAAAGTCCCCCTGGTTTACAAACACCCCCGTATATTTTTGCAGAGAAGGAAATGGAAGGAATGATCATTATAATCTGAAGGGACGTTCGTTGCAGGGGCGTTTCCTTTGTCTGTCTTCAACTATAATAAATCCAAGAAGAGTAAGCAATGATCGAGACATTGAACAAAGGTCAATTAAGTCCATTTAAGGGAAGAGTCTTACCCTAAATCCTCGCCCATATGCCGCGGCTTATATATAAGTATCAAAAATGATCTTTTGATTCATTTTTAACATGGGAGAAAAAATACCCCTTTTAATATGTAAAGGACGGGCGAGCGGTGTAGTTAGCGAGGGCGGCATATGGGTGAGGATTATGGACGGTATGAGTGGAATTTACTCTCTTTCAAGATGTTAGTTAGTTAAATTCATTCAGTGGATGAAAAACTGTATAAATTCTCAAGCACACTTTTTGCAGTAAAAATACTCTTGTAACTTGGAATTAAAGCCGGTGGAACTTTAGCCCTTTAATACCCAACTTGATAAGATTTAAGCTAATATTCGGTCGGAAATTTCCCTTTGTAATTTGCATAAAAAGAGAAAGAGAGGGAGGGGGGGGGGTTATGACAGGGGCGTACGGCCCCTGGTGAGGAGATAGTCGGCAAGAAGGGATATTTGGTTACCCTTTAAGGGATTTTGGAATAAGTTGAAGACTTAAGTGGGGGTGGTTTTCGAAATTGGGGCAACCACTGGGGGTACGAAGGTAAATTTGTACCCCCTTGTTTTAACACGTACCTCCTAAAATTCCCGATAGGCCCTATCCTTTACATGTTAAGCAGGCCCAGTCAGACCCCTTGCTATCCTTTAATGCTATTTGTACCCCCTCGTGGTTGCGCCTATGGTTGGTTTTAGACGAAAGTTAATTAAAAATTGAGACAACTCGTCTCTGTGTTGTCTTGGAGATAAAGTGGTAAGGAAGAAGGATTATTTGAGTCTCTTTGTGTCCTGTTGTATCCATCATCCAGTAGGAAGAGTTTGGACCAGTTGTTGTTCTGGAGTGTGTGGGGAGGGGGAAACGGGGGCTGTGAGATCATTACTATTCTACGCCCATTTCCTCACAGACTTGGAGAAACGTGGACGGAATTCAGGATGCAGATTTCCCATTTATAACCAGTCAGAACCAGATCTAGATCTTGGCTAAGATTATTATTATTACGAACATATTACGGAACAGTTGGCCACTTTCTCTAGAATCAACACTCACACTCCATACACGTAGTAGTAGTAACAAGTAATAGTAGTAGTAGTAGTATGAGTAGTAGTAACAAGTAATAGTAGTAGTAGTATGAGTAGTAGTAACAAGTAATAGTAGTAGTATGAGTAGTAGTAACAAGTAATTGTAGTAGTAGTATGAGTAGTAGTAACAAGTAATAGTAGTAGTAGTATGAGTAGTAGTAACAAGTAATAGTAGTAGTAGTATGAGTAGTAGTAATAGTAGTAGTGGTAGTGGTAGTGGTAGCAGAAGTAGTAGTAGTAGTAGTAGTAGTAGTAGTAGTAGTAGTAGAACTAGTTGTTGTTGTGGTGGTTAGTATTTTCTAAATATGAGTAGTAGATATAAAATACAATGGCAATAGTTTAGTACTAAATATGATGGAAATATGTTGGAGATGTAGAATGGAGGATTGGAAGGGGTTGAGCCTGTCCGTGTTTGTTAAAATTGTTCCTGTGTAGAGCAAACAAGTTTGGATAAATTGGATTTTAACTTTTATTATTTTGGAATGAGAAACAGAATTAGTGTTGGATGCAAAAAAGGATGGGAGGGGCAGCTGGTTTAAGACCCGTTGAAATTCATGCAATTCCATTAAATCTATTTTATACCCCTCTTCCATTTATTTCCAGCTTTTAAAGTAGAAAGTCCAACTGTAATACTTTGAGTATTTAAATTTGACTCTTTTTTGGGAAAGTTGTAATCAATAATGGATAAATGAGGTGGAGGAGGGTTGATGCGAGTTCAGACAGAATATGAGATGTAGTAAAGGAAGCCAAAGTGGCTTTATCTGACTTACGTGGCTTGGTTAAATAAATAATACAACTCTTATCCTTCGTGTTTCATGGGCTTAACTACTAAACAGACTCTGCCTGAATTATTAAGTAACGTAATTCTTAGGATTACAAGCCCTTTAAATAATTACCCCCGTAATAGCAACCCCTCTAGTATTAACCCCTGTTATAGCAACCCCTCTAGTAGTAGCCCCTGTTACAGCAACCCCTCTAGTAGTAGCCCCTGTTATAGTAACCCCTCTAGTAGTAGCCCCTGTTATAGTAACCCCTCTAATATTAACCCCTGTAATAGCAACCCCTCTAGTAGTAGCCCCTGTAATAGCAACCCCTCTAGTATTAACCCCTGTAACAGCAACCCCTCTAGTAGTAGCCCCTGTAATAACAGCCTGACAAATACTAGCCGCTCCCAAATACTATCCCTTCCAGAATACTGCTGCTAGTAGTACTATTGTATTTACTTGTACACTAAAGATAGCTAAAATGTTATATAATGTACCATTAGCCCGGGTTATAAGAAAAGACTAACTTTTAACTGTAATTGATTGGATATTATATCTTCAGAAGCATTGAAGTAAATTCAAATTTAATCTCAAAGACTTTCGTAGGTTTTTGGGTGCAGGTTTTAATAATATTTGTGCTTTATCCAATACATTTTCCTAAAACTTTTCTCATTATATTTCTTACCTTTTAGAAAATTGTAATTGTACAATTGTAGGAAATAATGGGCCGTATGAATAAAGTGGAGTAATTGCTTTTACTACCCGGTTTTGGAGTAAAAAGAAGTTGGCATATGATCATATTAATAAAGTTTTCACTGGAGCATTTACTCCCAGTGAAGTAGTAGTAGTAGTAGTTGTAGTAGTAGTAGTGGTATAACTATCAGTAGTAGTAGTAGTAGTAATAGTAGTTGTAGTAGTAGTAGAAGTAGAATTAGTTGGAGAAGTTAGTTGGTGTAAATTGTTGGAATGTAGTAAAGGAAAGGGATAAAAGGGTTTGTAAGGATTGTGATTGTGTGTTTGTTGAGAAAGTTCTGAAGAATTAACTGAAATATGTTTAAATTTATTTTTCATAATAAGATGTTTTAAATTAATAAAAGAGCTGTTTGTATTAGTTGTAAGAGTGAGTAGATTGTTGAAGGAGATTGATATCTTCGTATTCGTATTAAGAATAGCCTATTTTTAGGGATGAGCTTTGATTGATTGATTTGCTTTATTCAAGTGTCATTCCCATATTGTTACAAAATAACAGTCTTCCTATCGTGACACAAATGTCCCAAATATACTACTACATTTCGTCGTTAGAAAACATTCATATATTTTTATTATTTTATTCATATTGCATTCTATAAGCTAAGGGCTAATGCCTATCCGTGTGGTGAAGTTAAAAATACGGTTTATAAAAGTAGGATATACCGGGTGGCCCGAAATGATGTACTGTGTATCCATAGTTACTGCTATACTATAGCAAGAAGTGCTAACAGTACATAATTTCAGTCCACCCTGTATATAGATGGTGATTTGTGAGTGGGTGGATGGTGGGGGCGGGTTATAAACCCAATTATTTTCCACCTTTAAGGGTGTTTGTATCAGTTTCAAACTCCGCACGTGTTATTATTTCAAGTATTTCAAGAAATGAAATACGAGAGATCGATAGGCAGCCTTAGAAATATTGGGAGGGAAGGAAGAGTAAATATGCAAAATCCTATATAAGCTTTCTTGTCAATAGAAAGGAGTTGTTGTCTCGTCCTTTGTTTACTCAAACCAAACAAATGTCAAAGAACCAATTAGCCAGTTTAACTAGAAATATCCCAATTCGTCGGTTTCACTGGCCGGAAATCGGGGTTTAGCGTATTTGTACTGTCCATGTATTGTGACTACAGTAAACCACATTAAACCCGAATATTTTCGCGTAGTACCCGGAATAAACCCGGAATCTTCCATCCTAAAAGTCCAAGTTCCTTAAAAATCGTAAAAGAAGGGATAAGAGACAGTTCCTTGGTAGATTGTGCTATGCTGGTTTGTCCATAAAGTAAAGTTTGATGGGAGGAAAGTAGACTTGAGTTTTGTTTATTTGCGAAGAAAAAACCGATTGGCGCACAGTGTGGCCGTTTCCAGATAAAAATAATACTGTAGGTGTGCTTAATACCCGGGTGTTTTCACAACGGAATGACCAATCTACTTAAATCAGGTGAATTTACTTGGAGTAAATATCCGAGAGGGATCCTAGCAACCGGGTAAAGATAGATTGGATCTTGAGATTGGATGGTCGATGGGAATTTTACCAAGGAAATGTTAAAACATAATTACAGTCACCGTATTTCCGGGTTTGGCTACCCCACAGAAATGAAATTGAAACTGTTTAGGAGTAACCTGCCGGTTTCCCTTTTTTAGGGTTGAGACTCAGAGTAGCGTAAATCCCCGATTAATAGCCCCTGGGTACTATTTTCATTCTGGGGATTTAAGGTTGTGGAGTATACCATTTTGTAATGTAAGACTATTATTAGAGGGAGAGGGATAGTAAACTGGAAGATGCGGTATCTCTTTCCCGACTGGATGGACCTGTCTGTTGTCACCTTTCTTACTTTTGTCCTAATCAAATGATGTGAATAAAGGATGATGATGGTTGCTATGAAGTACAGATGGTTGACATGACAACCATCACACTTGAATATAAATACCGATTCAAAGGGTTAAGTGTGAGTGAAGGACAGACAGACAGACTGTACAAAGGGCTGCTCGCTTTATAGATGTGGGTTTTTTTTATTAACAAATAGGTCTAATTTAGTTAAAACTTAGTTCCTCCTACATTCCTTTGGCTTCGATGGGTATGGAGAATTCGAGGAATTTAATTAACCTTACATTTGTCCACTTTAAAGGGAATGGATTGGAGAGCCAATATACTCAAAAGGACATACCGTAGTCTGGAATAGGGGCCTGGGATACTAATTAAGTTTTTAGTTTGTTGGGGGTGAAATTTAACATAGATTTAAAGGGGAACTATGCGTAAATTGATTGTAATTGAGCCACTTATTGGAGACAATACGTATGGATAATGTATGCATGGATAGAGTTAAACGGCTACTGTTTTAAATTAAGCTAGGGTGGTTGTAATTGGGAGGGATAGGATAGTTAGCAGAAGAGAGGGAACGTATTGGAATAAACCGTATTTCCCGTTTTAACTCCTCCACTGGGGCTTTATTATTTCAAAGGGATTATTAGAATTAACATGTGGGGAATTGAACGGGATGGGGGATTATTTAGAGGGAGGAATTAAAACGGGAAATAGGCTAGTTTTTGTTTGGTTTAAACTATAAATGTCTCTAAGGATCTCAACAACTCTCACGGGCTTCTTTACCTCAAGTAGAAGTTTAGAGGGTTTTGCGTATATTCCCAATTGTCAGGTTTTAGGATAAGTACAGAGTATAAAGTGGAAATGGCTATTCTAGAATAATATAGAATAAAGGCGGAAGCATTGGGGGTACGAGGGTACATTTGTACCCCCTAGTTTTACAATCTACCCCCCCCCCTGTATTCCCGATAAGCCTTATCCTTATCATGTTAAGCAGGCCCGGCCACACCCCTTCCTATCCTTTGATACTATTTGTACCCCCTCGTAGTTACGCCTATGATCTTATAATAAAAGGGGGGTCATTATAACTGAATTTAAGTTATTATTAAACTATATTTCTTTGTGTGCCAATCTACATAAATCCGTAAAGGGAAAGGGTTAGATGTGGAAGGATGGATCAGAAATATTTCAAAACTCTCTCACTCTAGAGTTAGTTTACATATTTTTACTCCAACATTTATTTCGACTTTGTAGATAAAAGGGAGGGAGGGAATTGGCCCAACTATTTATTTGTCCTCGACCCTTTCATCATTAATATCAAAGGTTGAGTGTAGATAGATGGTTTTTTTTTGGAGTTTTACCTTCCAAAAAATCCTGACACTTTCATCCTTCATGGACCACAGGTTTGGTATCTGTTGGATGAAAAAATGCCTCTCGATAAGCAGTTATCGAGGTCATGCATGGTGAGCTTAACTCTCTCCTCCAAGTACGGGTCCTACCTACTACCCGTATTCAATTACGGGACTTTCTCCATTTCGACTCTAATTCTTTCCCTTCAACCACTCCTTTTCTGGCTTTCCAAAATCCCTGCTAAATAATCCGTTTAAATTCGGCTTCCATGTTGATAAGTTTAGTAAGAGAACTGTACGTGGGCTTTTTGTGTGGATGATGATGTGGTTTGTGCTGATTGTGCTAAACTCAGAATTGACAAAACTGCTTTAAAAGGTGGCGAAATGATGAATATGGAGTCCATCCTAACCCTAAACCAGTTCTAATTATCTGTTTAGACGCTCTTCTATGATCTATCTTTACAGACGTTCCTGTATCCGTCGAGGGGGACGGTGTGACCATCGTCCTGACGACTGCTGCTCTGGGGGGGCCTGTCGTTGCAACCTCTGGGGTACCAACTGCCAATGTCAGCGAATGGGCATCTTCCAAAAATGGGGATAAATTCAACCACTCCTACCACCACTCCTACCACTCCTGTAACAACACTACAGTCGGTACTAACATTGGCTCAGTCACTAAAATCCTTTTACTTTCCCTACATAAAAAATACTACTGAGGTTGTGGTAATAATTATTGGCTATTAAGTTTAAAAGTTTTAAAAAAATAGCACAACTCAAAAAATACCTCAGCTAAAATAGAATTTTCAAAATCCATTAAAATTTTTCAGAGAGAGTTGCTTTCTAATTGAGTAAATTAAATAAATAAATAAATACAGGCAAGTTTAGAGAAGAGGGGATGTTTTGTTTGGGATTTAATTTAAAAAAAAAAGATTAGAAATTAAGATAAAGGGAGCCACACTCACCTCACACTCACTTCTTACCACTCGTAATGTATTATATCCATAGGGTCATTATTTGTTGCGTACAATTAAGGTTAGAATTTAGTAATGAGGGGAATATTTTAGAGGGAACTATCTCTTTGTTGAAACCGTTAATTTTAGTAATAGATGGCTAAAGTTATAAAATTTCTCTGTTAATTGTTCTTAAAATTAGCTTTCTCTTAATTAAATTTGTGGCTCCATCCAGTCCAGGTTGCAGAACTTAGATTTGTGGGGTTTATGAAAATGTAAGTACGGTTTGGTTGAAAGAGGACCCATAAAGGGTTTATTTCCCTTTTGTTGTAAACAAAAAAGGATTAAAATATTTAGTTGATAGAAATTGTACATTTATTTCGTCTCCATATAAAATAATAATTCCTAGTTTAGAATATTTATGTATTTATAGTTAATGTTAGAGGTATTCTGGCGTAGAGGCGTCCTACCTAGGTTACTTTTTGTCTTGTTAGTTTGTAGGCTAGTTAAGTAGAGAGGTTAGTGATTTAATCCCGATTATTTAATCCCTAATTCTTGAACAGTCTTATTATAAATATTATTAAAGTAAAAACAAAATATTTATGTTAATTCACTTTGTTCAAGTGACACATTAGCGCATGTAGTATTGCAGTTACGTATTATACTGCCTACCACCATGAGAAGCTTATTATTAGCGGGAACAGGATTCAAAAAAGTAATCCGGATTAAGTTATTCCTACATAGTTTCTAATCCTTTATGTTAATCTTGAAAAAAAGGAAGGAATTATTATGAAAAAAGTGGAGATGATAAATTCCGAGATAAAATCAGTATTAAAAAGCTACTTTATTTTGAGGGGAATTAAGTAAAAATGTTAGAGGAAGTTGAATTAAAAAAGGGTGGATTAATAAGGATTAGTTTTAAATACATAAAGTAACAAGGAAGGTTAACTTTGAACTTTGATAAGATGATGAATTTGATAAGGGCTGAGGGGAGAGGTCGAGGATCCTCCAGTCAATCCTAATACTTTCATCTCAGCCCCCCCCCCCTTACCCCTCCCCCCCCCCCTCAATTCATCATATGACAATACAACGGACGCATACGCTGCATAAACCCTGCGTATTTTTTTTATTAAATAAATTTAATTCATCATTTTACTAACAAAACTACAATTTTTTTCATACCAGATCTCTCCTCTTCAAATTAAAAAAAATATGAAAATCTGAAATGAATAAAATATTTGATAAAAATGCGTCTTTGAGGTAGAAAGGGGTTAGTTCTGGTGGTAATTAATTAATTAATTGGTGAAAAAATACTAATAATCCGGGATTAAAAACAATTTATTCCTAAACTCCCTTTCAAAAATTTAGTCCCTTGATGGGAAAAAATGTTAAGAATTCTTGAAAAGAAGGTCCCGTTAGTTCTTTTATTGTTTTTCAAATGATTTATTTACCCTTTTTTCGGCTGAATTAGTTTTCTAAAAAGGTTGAAATAAAAGACGAGGTAGAGAGAGATTTGGATTTTGACAAATATTTAACCACACTTGCTTTAAAGCTGATTGGTTTCCGGATAAAATAAAAACATGAATAATGGAAGAAAGGATTGTAATTTAGCATTAAAAAAAAGCTTTGAGGTTATTTATTAAGGAAGTACTAAATCTGAAATGTACTTGTAGTCCAATTCAGCAGGAAAGTGTACAACTTAGATTATAATTGAGAAACCTAACTAACATTATAAATAGAAACTGTTGGATAAAATTAGTGAGTAAACTAAGAAATAAAAGATTATTAAAAAGAGTCAAGTCAACTGCGTGAAAGAGAGGGTCTATCTTCGCCAAATATTAACTTTTAAGGATTAGATTGAATAGACACGAGTCTATAGTTAGTCCAAGTACATTTATTAACAGGAGGATTAAATCCGGAAGGGAACCAAGCATGTATTCCATTAATTTATTTTGTATTTATTATATTAAAAACCACAACATCTATAGACACAATGAGCTACACTTTCTCCAGGACTTTTATTCCCTATTTCCCATTTTGTGGACAAAAGTTAGAGAAACGTTTATCTTTTCCAAACACTTTTAAAAAGGGGGCTGGAGGGCTGTAAACTTTTTAATTAAAAAGTAATCAACAGTTTCTAGCCGTCAGGCTGGGTTAGTTGTGGAGGACGGAGACGGTTTCTTTAGGAGATTGGTGGAGTTTGACAGAAAAAGTCACTCACTTTCTAAATGGAAGGGATGATTTTTTTAAGGTTTTGTTAATAAATATGTAGATGTTTCGGGGAAATAGCACCCCCGGGTTTCTTTTGGATTTTGGTTAAATGTGACTTTATCACCCGAATAACTTGTGACCTCGAGGGACTCACTTACCAACTTTATTCCGAGCTCTATCCTAACTTTCTCCATGGAATGGCTAATTTATAAAGAGAATGTTTCTCCAACGAAACATAGTAAACTTAACCGGGTAGCTGTTAACCGGGTAGCATGGCTCTCATTCCATGGAGAAAGTTTTCCCGTGAAAAGTTAACATCTCACCTAGATTCATCCCGAGTTTAAATTCATTATCCTAGCTGGAGTTTCTAAATTTAGAGCATGATTTTTTTTAAAAGTTGTGTATTAAATATCTTGGATTAATTATAGACTCGGGTAAAATACAATTAAATTAGGCAAAAGTAATAGGAAGGATTGGTATACTTTACGTGAATGTCTTTACGTAAAAGTGTTAGTAAAAAGTTGTTCTGTGTGTCTGACTTTCCCATTAATTCTGCCGCACCTTTTCAGCTAATTAATCCCAGCTTATTTAGCATTAAACTCTTACAAACTCTGTAGTTATAATTAATTAAATGGGGTGTTGTCGATGGGTTGTTCTTCCTCTTTGAAACTGGTTAACATTTAAATATATAAAAATATATATGTAAAATCTGCATGAAATCATGTACCTTTTCCTGTAAAAAAAACAAAATTAGGCTTGAAATTTTAAAATAAACTCTAACAACGTTTCTCTTTCTATTCTCTTAATTGAAGCTACAGAATAAATAAAACAACCAGAATGGTAAAAAGGATGAGGATAACAGGCCAGTAATTCTGGATATTGATAAACGAAAGAGCTGAAAAAAATACTAGAGGAAGGGAGTAGATGGTAAAAATGTTATTTAATTAGGTAATTAATTAAAGGATTAAATAAAAGTCAGTGCGGCGGTAGTTTAATGAATGTGTAGAGAGAGGTGTTGTTATTAATTAGGGGAATCGTATTATATTGATGGTGATTATAAATATATGATGGATTTGGATGTACGGATCAAAAAAAAAATTAATAAATGTCAAGTTATTTACTGCAACTCGTATATATTATTGGTGAGGTTTTAAAATAATGGTGGGTGGTTTATTTGGCAGTATTTATTAACAGGAGATTCATAAAGGATTTTGGATTAATTAATGCATAAAAAAGTGGAAAAAACAGCCCAAGAAATGTAGTAGAATGGCCTACAAGGACTGGCAACATGGAGTAGATTAATTTCATAAAAGAGCCAAAACAGGAGGTGGGAATTGAAATGCGGAAGATGAGGCTAACTTCCTGTAGTGTTCATATAAAAAATTCGTAAAGCTTGTAATAGAAGACCCCGCTTTCTCCGCTATCTATTAGAGACCCAGTGCGGGTCTATTAGAAGATTTAAGGTAAGTTCCACTTAAAAGTATTGAAGACCCTATGGTAGTAGAAATACAGGAAAGAATCCTCTCGTCATCTCCGACTTTATTTATGTTTTTCCTCTACGAACCTTGTGGAGTTTACATTGGGATAAATTGATAAATATGTTTGTGTTTTGCCAACAAAGTCCCATCATCCGGTTCATGATACTTGACTTTAGCCATTTCAACATACTTCCCAACCGTATTTCAAACCAGGAGGAAATTGACACTTTAAGTTAAGTTGTTTCAAATAAAGTTAGCCAGAAAAACTCCAACTCTCCCTTCCTCCTCCTTGATACAGTTTAAGGTTTTTTTAGTTGGATCCGAATTCGGGGACCAAATGACGCAAAGCACTCTCCAAATAATATAAGCTACGGATCACTTCATTTTCAATTCAGTCAACCCAAAAGAACGCTATTTCCCTTACTTGACTATTACTGCGGCTAGTTTTTATTTATTTACGGGTTATATAGCCTAACCCTAGTTCCGCTTTAGAGTCTCCGAGTGTTTAAATAGTTTTAGTATACTATGGTTAGTTTAGTTAAGTTACCTTTAGTACTATTTGTACAATCTGGTACCCCCTTCCTTGTGGTTGCGACGGACCCCTATAACTGAACCAGTTGGGTTCGGTTCAAGCAACCTCAACGTATTACCCTGTACACCCGAAAAAACTGAATTCAATATGTATAATACGGGAGATGTGGAATATATCCGGGTAGCAGATGCCAGTTATGATCCGATCTTTCCATGTATTGTGACCTTAGGAAAAGTTACTCTGGAAAGTTAAGGACAAATATTAAATCCAGCTGACAACTTCATAGACCATTTGCTCAATTTAACTCAAACCAAGGACTTGGTTTTTATTTGTATTCCTTTGATCCATTAGGTTTCCCCCAATACTAAAGAAAAACAAGGGATGCGATGGATGGATTCACAAAAGAGCATGTTTGGGTTACCTCAATTTTTACAATCATTTCCTAGAATTGGGTGAGGGAAATATGGATTTTAGAAATGGTATACTCAGGGAACTCAATAGATAAAATACTTTAGAAATAACAAACATAAAACGCAAGCCCTTCTCCGTGTGTAAGTAGGAGGCCTTTTCAGAGTTGCCCCTGCAACGGCTGGGGCTACTATTGAATTATAAAGGCTAGCGTTATGGGATTGCAGGGGCTACTAGTGAATTATAAAGGCTAGAGTTATGAGATTGCAGGGGCTTCTAGTGAATTATAAAGGCTAGAGTTATGAGATTGCAGGGGCTACTAGTGAATTATAAAGGCTAGAGTTATGAGATTGCAGGGGCTTCTAGTGAATTATAAAGGCTAGAGTTATG